>JANHGL010001314.1:117038-135802 GCA_024611195.1 Ceyx melanurus
GCAGGGGGGTTGGACTAGATGATCTTCTAGGTCCCTTCCAGCCCCTAATTTCTGTGATTCTGTGATTCTGTGATTAACAGTTTGCTGGGGCCAAGTTGGTATAGTCATGGGCATAAACACTCTAAACTTCAGTGTTTTCCAGTATCTAAACTGCACTGATGATGGAGCTTAAAAAGTCTGCAAAAAATGGGAGTAGAGCTCAGCATCACAATATGATTAATTGCCACTTGTGTCAAAGAGCAGATTGAAGACTCCTTCCCTTCTAACTTAGCCAAGCTATTAGAAGGCAGAAGGAATAAAAGAAGTAAATCAAATCATCAGCACTGTAATGCCAAGCAAATGTCCAGATGAATAAGAAATAAGGAAGATCTATTCATCTGCTTAAGCAGGATTTGGTCAGAAAAAGTCAACATATTTCCAATGCAAAACTCCAGACACCCAATGCAAAAGTTACCTCTAGTTTAACATATGAGAGCCCGAAACCCACCAAGGGCATAGATAGAGATCTGAGCATTTCTTCTTCCCAGATTTTCTGCTCATTGACCTCAGTTTTGTTTGAAGTTCAGTTGTGAAGTCACTTCTCCATGGGCTTTCCCCCCTCACCACTCCTGCCTGCAGGAGTACTGCCAATAATAAGCAGTTTTCACACTGCCAATATTAATCATAGCTTAAAACATCTTAGCAAATTTAAACTAGCTAACAGAGGCTAAAACCCATGTCCAAGTACAGATGTACTCTCATTCACTACCACAGATCTAGGGAGAGGGAGCAGAACTGTGAGGGAACAGAATTTCTTGTTCTGAAAAATAAGAATGAACTCAAAGGAACTTGACTTTTCCTGCAAAACCAGAATTTTTCCAGGGAAGAAAATGGGGAAAAGGAAGGGTTTAATTCAAAATTCCATAGCATTTTTTCCGTATTTGGTATTTTTTTAAAATAAAAAGTGGTTTCAGAGTGTATTTTTCACAACAAAACATGAAAAGAAGAGATATTCTCTCAATGAAAATCTCTTATGTGTATTTGTTTGGGTTTTCTTAAATGTCATGTCACCCTTAAAAGTGTTTTGCTGCACAGGGCAGTTTCTGCCTCCTGCATCAGAAAGCTCAAGAGCAGCCTTCCAGGAGGAAGAGGAGGGAAAAAAAATCTATCAGGTAAAGTGAGATATTTATAAAAGAGATGGCATGACCTGCTTGCCTGTGATAGGAGAGAGATGAACACAAGGATTTCTATGCAAAGCAAGGTGATGAATACATCAGTTAAAGCCAGATGACAGCTTTTGTTTATTACAGCCTTTGGAGTACTTTCCCGTTATCTATCACTGCTTCCAGCAAATCCTTGTAAAAAAAAATAAAATAAAATTAGCTGAGACATATTAAAAGTGGAGGGAGAGGAAAAAACAGCAGGAGAAGGGTGTGGGCAACACATGCATATTATTTGACTGAGGGCCACACTCTTGGCTGCAAACCACACGATTAAAATAAAATAAAATAAAAAAATAAAATAAAAATATATATAAAATAGGAAGGAGGGAAGGGTGTGGGAACAACCACTAAATAACTGTTTTTATGCAGTTACGCAAGATTGCTTTGCAGCCTTTCCTTAAGTTCGGCTGAACATCTGTGTTCCCGGGAAGGGGACTGCCTATGCTAATGTAGTGGCACTTCTGCTAAATACCTCACTGTTGATTTAGAGTGAGGCGTACAAACTTTTCTGAAAGCTGTATACACGTACCACTCTCTTTTGGTTGCAGATGTGTCACAGGAAGAGGTTAAAGGAAGGTCATCTCCTTCTGCTTGTCTTGTTGAATGCTATCACTTCTTCCAATCTGCCATTTAAACTGCTTGTGGGAGCTCTCACTAGTCCATTTAAAGCCAAATGCACTAGATTAGCTTGTAGTTTTAACAGTAGGAGCCATTTTGACTGAAAAGAGTTAGGAATTTCTTACAAATTCAAATTACATGGCGGATCCGAAGAGACAGAAACCTCCAGAGAAATGTCAGTGAGCTGTTGGCACTGTGCTGCAAATCTCTTTAGTGAGCATCAGGTCAGGACAAAGAATCCTCCTCCTCTGGGTTCATTCATACGTATACATCTCTAGTCATACAGGAGGGTACATTTACAAAAGATAGAAAAAAACGATGCTGAAGAAGTCTGTCTTAACCTTCTTTCCACCTCTCCCTTTCTGTTCTTGGATGTCCCTCTCTTGTCTTCAGCCACATCTCATATCTGTGATCTGATCCCTAAAGAGCTGATGACAAAAAGTTTTTTCTTCTTTGTTTTTGGGTGAGCTGGTTTCCTGCTAGTTCAGTGAGAGGAATCGGCTCCCTGAGTTACAGCAATGATAATATATTAAACAGCACCAGGAAACACTCCAAGACACTGGAGCTGGATTGTTTACACTGTCTACAGTAAATTGTTATAATGACCCGGGTATGGTTTTGGCCCAGGTTAACTACCACTCTTCCAACAATTCCTACAACAGCTGCAAAATCATCGCTGACCAGAAACCACTCCCCATAGGCAGCTTGTGTATGGCCATCAAGTGCTGGAAATTTCAACGGAGTGATGGATGTCGAAGGTGTTGTTCGTTGCCAGCTGCTCTCCGTGCCAGAGCACGGTTCTGGGCAAATATAATTTACTGGAAAACATATAACCCATGGGACAGAGGTGACTGAGTTGATGCTAGAGGATGGAAGGAGTGAGCAGATGAGAATGAGAAAGAAAAAAGGCTGTTGAAGAGACAACAAGACTTCTAATCTCAGTGGCAGTAAACTGTTAGACAGGCTCAGACTGTCTCATATAGATGCATCCCTGTAGATTTACAGTTTTGCTTCTCATTTAATACTAGTACCGGTTGTTGCTGACCACCATAAATACACCAATCAGCTGCAGAGCTACTGCATGGACGTGAAAAAGTTGTTTTTCTCTCCTTTTAAAGGCTATGGCATTATGTTGTCAAAATGTGACCCGGGGTTTGAAGAGAGGCACACAATAGTCATGTAAACTGTTCTTAAGTGCTATGTAAGTGGCCTTAAAAAGTGTTAGAAGCTTAAAGCATCTCAGATTCACCAGTCTCCCCCACAACAGGGAACAGGCAATTGTATGCAGTATTCATCTGGAGAACCAGGACACGTGTTAGCTATTTAAACATTTTCAGTTGTGGTTTCACAAGTAGTTAGATGCAGAATACAGATTTATTTATTATTATTTTTTTAGAGAAACTGAGAAACCAAAGTAATTTCCACAGATCTGTCATTAACAAGAGCCTACTTGGTGTATTAATGCAGTTGAATGACTCAAGTTTGTAACTGGAGGAATTTGAAGGTGAATCTTACTAGAAACCCAAGGCCTTTCTTGTATCCATTCCCCTGCTTTTTAGAGGTAAAAAACCAAGGGAAATTGCTGTCTGTTAATTGGATCAGGACCAAAAAGAACAACAGTGATGTTTGGAAAAGGTGTGGGGGGGGTTCCTAGTTGTTGCTTTTAACTTAATTTACCTCACTAATATAGTACACAGATTCTTCTCTCTCCTCAAAAAGGTTTCAGCCCAGCTGGTAGTGAAAAGGCTTTAAGTGGACGAGTCCTAAACAACACTTTTGTCATATGTATTATTTTATGCATGTCTTTGGCTGGTAGATCATACAAGAGAAAAAAAGATCACATCCTGTCTTTCAGTTAAATATATAACTTAATTATCCTTCTCTAGGTGACTCTTGATCCCACACTTTATAATCATAGTGCTAAATAAGTAAATAACTTTCAGTGACCAGTCCCTTGCTCTGATGCTAAGTGGCATCAATTGATGCATATCCCACTTCCATGGTAGTTTCCCAGCTAATAGCTCAAGGAGACTTTTGCATTCTCTTGTCCATGCTCCCAGCACTGCCGTTATGTTTGACAATTAGGATTAGCTCAGAACATTCTGACAGGGAAATTACCCACAAGGACCTTGGCTTGAGCATCTGATTCTAGAATAGAAGTTTTTCTTAAAAATACAACTAAATAAATAGCTATTTAAACTAGGAGGTTTTGCATCAGTTATTCAATAAACCAACAGATCCAGGTATTTCAAAGGAGAATTACTTCTTTCTAAGTATTTCACACTCCATACACTCTGCTGATAATTCTGTAGATAAAATCTGGCCTAAAGCTTCTCTTTACTAGATTGTTTTATACAATAATGTTGTTCATTTTCTCTCCTTCTGCTTTCTCACTTGAAATCTGTGGTCATTCAGTTTAACTGTCAGCAAGACAGTTAAAAAATGAATCAAACAAAAGTTTAAAAAGTAAATAATATATTAAAAGGTTATAATATTAAGAAGATGTTCTTGGTCTCATCATGAACAGTAACATTAAAGCTTGGATAGTTTATGTCATCCCAAAAGTCATGAGGAGGTAGAAGCTGAGAACTGATCTGCACCAGTGACACAAAGTTCCTCTAAACCTGTCCTTATCAGCTGCTCCAAATAAAGGTCCTTCTGCTTTGCATCAATGATGTAGTGAGAAGCAGCTGGAGGATCTTCATGTATCTCTCCCTAATTATTCATAAGGGGTCTATTTCCTCCTTACACCGTTATACAGGATGAAGTTCAGTTTGCACAGTTCCCTCATGACCTGGGCACTTTTGAAGTGCTGTCAATTTTATTCACCCTCCTCTGCAATCACTATTGTCTTTATTTTCCTTGTATTTTATCCACTTTTGTTCTTTATCTCCCTTCTTCCACCTCCATCTTTCTTTTGCCTGGGGTAGGTCTCAGTTCTTTCCTCTCTCCCCAACTGATTGCATATGAATCTCCATACAGTAGCAAGCAAACATCCAGTAGAGAAACCTATGATTTCTACCACTCCTACCACTTCCACTTGTGTCTTTTTCAAGGGTATGAAGTATAGTCATCTATGTCTGCACTATACCTAATCTATATAATTGAATGAGGTACTAACCTTACTACAAAAACTGAAGCTGTACTCATAAATGTTTCTGATGGCAGATGTGAGAGACACAACACACCTGTTTTTAAGAAACTGTTTTATATGAAGTAATTAATGATCTGGGGAACCACTGCAAAAATAATGGAACAAAACAACAAGTTGAATCTAGAGATGAACAAGAACATCTACCAATAAATTGGATTATTCATTTAGGAGACTTTACTTAGCCAGCAGCAAAAAGAACAAATAAAGAATGCAGCTGAAACATCTTTTCTAGAACATATAGTATGTTCAAAATGACAGCAAAGCTTATATGGCAGGATTCTGTTTAATACTGGCAATCCCTCTGTTCAGAATAGTGTATTCAAACAGCAAGAAGAAGAGCTGCAAAGATGATTATGGGAAAGGAGATAACTTATAAGAGGAATATGGATTATTTTTTTTTTTACCTTTGCAAAATGGAGGCTGATAACCAATACATTTGCTATTAATACACAACAGAAGTAAACTTGATGGTGAAATAAAAATAAAATTATTTATAATGAAAACCAGCGATGATGTAAGAAAAAAATGATATAACCATTTGTGAATAAACTTCTAAAGGAAATCAAGAGTTATCTGAATATTAGAAGCATTAGATACTGGAGCAGCAAAGCACAATAAAATAATCATGTTATGAGTTTAATAATTTCAAGAAAAGCATTACACAGCACAAGAGAACACAGCAAGATAATAATGAAATTTTCCAGTATTATTGGTCCACTGAACTGGTGAACTCTAAACCAGAGCAAATCTCTGAGCTCACCTTATCAGAGTATCTCCTTGGATCCCCACAAGTGAGGTATATAAACTACAAGATCTGCAAATAATGTGAGCTTAAGAGTATGATCCTGAAACCAGAGACTTGTTTATTGACAACAACAAGGAGTTATGCAGATTTATTGGCAAACAATTAGCAGAAGAGTGCTTCCATATAGGTGAACATGATATAATCTGTGATGGTTTCTGTTTTATTGTGATATTATAACAAAGTGATTTTAAGTGGGAATGGAGAAAGCTGATTCCTAGATTCCCTTTCTGACAGGACTGATTTGGGTCAAGTTACTCTTAACAAGCTCAAAATACCTAATAGACTGAGCTGCCTTACAATTCATTAGAGAGAAATCTCTTTAAATCAATTAGCCATATCCTAAAATAAAAATGTAAGATAGATCAAATTAATCCTTTTAAAGGTGCTTATTTCCCACATCAACTAAAAAAAGTTCATGGTGACTAATTCATGGTTGAACATTCAATGCCAGTGAAACAAATTCCACACTTCCAGTTTTCTATTAGTTTTCATTAAGAGATGAATGAGAATCTTTCTTTCTGGATGCAGTTGCTGGCTGATGCAAATGGTTTAGCGATACTTCAAAGGACAAGGCATTTACAAGGATCTGGACGGCACTTGAAACTGAATAAGCTTGCAAATTACAGATGCTAATAGTCCTGATAATTTACACTCTTTTCTGTGTTTACAGAGAGTTTTCAAACCCCATGTATCCCCAAGGTTAAGTATTATAAATGTAGTATTAGGATTTTTTCACCTTGGAGACTTCTATGAATAGCAGCTTGTTGTGAAAACTAGGAGAACCTCTTTTTTTTTTTTCTAGTACATTTATTTCTAACAGTTGTTATTCTTTCGTTCGTGTTTATATTTCAAATGACTGATCAGGTATTAAGTGCAGGAAATAACTTTCCATGCATGACTGTATCCTCTCTCCACAATATGAACAGCAGCAGATTCTAACCAGGACTTGGCTACTTTCACAGCCTTTGTGTCATTCCTAATTACCCTGCTCATCCAACTGTCAACTTCAGCAAAAACAATGTAGGAGAAAGGAAAGACAGGAAATGAGCATGACAACTCTAGAAGCAAATAGTGTCCAGTTTCTTTCTTGATTCAGACTTCCAGAAGTGCTTTTCCCTACAATTTTACAAGAAGCAGATAGTGCTTTGACCTCCACTTCTTAGCAGAAGTCATTCACTGATCTTATTTGCTTCATACGCTGACAGTGTTACCACAAAGACCGAATCACTGTTCTTATTACAGGAACACAAGGTCTGTTCTTTATAAAGCAATTTGAAGGATTCCTCCAAAAGTGAAATGCTACCAGAAGCAGAGCATCTGAACAAGTTTATTGGGTACTGCAAATCCTGTACAATAAAACCAGTGTTTTGTAAAGATGGCATTATGCTTTTTGCCTTTTCATGTCCTTATTTTTCTGATGCACCACATAGACTTATTTGGGTGGGTTTTGCTACACTGTGTATAAACCACTTCACTGAAAGCTACAGACCATATCAGTTTTCCCTCAGGAACCACACAATTAATATAGTCATTAGAACAACCATGTCAAAGAAAATTCATATTGAGGGCTTCAACTGGTACTGTAAGAATATTCTCATTTACTAGACTGTAAATGAGGAGAAACAAAATAAACTGTGAGGACCTAGAGAAAGAGAAAGGCTAGGTAATACCTATTTATAAGGCATAGTTAAAAGATCTGAGAATAGCTGAGCTTTTTTTTGAAGGGTGGATGAATAAGTTTACAAGAGCAGTCTCCTCAGTCTTTTTTTTCTCTTCCCCTTTTGCCTTCCTTTTTCTCACACACATCAAACAGGCATGTGCAGTGATGTTTTTCAGCATGATTCAAGAGATATGTATTTAAGAGTTCTCTCAATAACAAAAAATGTTGAACTTTCACTCTTCGAACAAACAATACTTAAAATCCAGACCTTTACAAGCCTAAAGTCTCTTTTCCCCTATAAAGATAGAAGACATCTAGCTATACTTCAGTTGTGTTTCCTCTGCTAGATGGCATTACAATGTTTAAAAACAGGCTGGTGACAGTTTTTAGAGCTTTTTCCTCTAATCTAGTAATGTGTACAGTTTCCTCTCTGTCCCTAGAAACCTGGTGGAAAGGATCAGGCATTTTGTAACATGATGTACTGAGGATGACAAAGGATGCAGAATGCCTATGTAAAGAACTGAAAGCCTTGTAGAGGTGGTATCATCCACCTTTGTTCCTTCAGTACTGGTGATGAGCTTTTACATATATATATATATATAACTGCATCCAGCAGGTACTTGGAAGCAATTGCTAGGCTTTAAAGAGTTCTTCCACAGTTGTTGGAAAGGTTTAATTATTTCTTTCCTTTTTTTCTTGGTCTTGGTCTTTTAAAGCTAAACTGGAATTAGTGCCATTATTTTGACACATTTATATAGTCTACATTTTCTGAAAACACATAGAACTATTTCTTTTCTACCTACATTTCCTACCCAGGTTTGTGTTTTAACAGCCTTAATATTGCTTAGGTTCTTGCATAGTAGTAGGGACATTATTTTGGTCATCTTTTTCTTTTCTGAACTATATGAAGCACAGTTTTAAATAGCAACTAGTTAAACAAATAGAAACTCTAGTTCTCTCCATGAGAAGACATACACAGGCTTAGAGAATTCTGAATAACTATTTTGATTTAGTACTGACTACAGGGTCAGATTTACCTGGGGACAGACAGAGAGAATGGCACTAGCCATGGTCAGCTGGTAGCTGGTAGTGAAGCATGTGACAGATTCACTGCCAAGAACCTGTGACAGAGACGTGACTTTTGGTTTTATTGTGGATACATTAGCATGGAGACCCCTTGCTGGAGTTTAGAGGGCACTGTAGAAATCCATAGCAGTAGACTTGATATCTTCCAAAGAACCCATAGTCTGATTTTTCAATAATCAGATAATTCATTTCTGATAAATCATGATTTCTGATAAACCATGTCTCTGAGTCATTAGCAACCAAAGCAAGCTTGAACCCCTCAGGGGACAAAGAAGGTTAGCATGAAAAGCATTGTAGGAAGTATCTCAATATTCTGAAAACAGGGCACTCACAGAACAGAGAATTTATTTTCCAAACAAGTTGTTTTCATTAGTTTATTTTCAAAACAAATTCCAAGCTGATCTTGTTGCAGTACTTCAAAGGTACATCAGTGGTCCTGTTCACCTGTCAGAACTTTCTATGATTAGCACCATTCTGCCATTCATGACTGTCTGTTCCAAGGGATTCCAATCATTTTACTTGCAACACAATGCACCCAGATTCAGTGTATCTTTGAACATTCGCTCTTAAAATGAAATGACCAAAAGTGATTAATGCACCATACTGCAGACGCAGGAAAAAAGATTGTCATTTTATTTAAGATTCTTAGTCATTTCTTGAACTAAACTTACCTTGGTAAACCTCACCCTAAATCTTTGTCAAATCCAACCTTCATAAATATTTGGATAGCTAGGATGCTACTATTAAATTTACACAAGGCATTCAGCTACAAGTTGTAACAACATTTTAATACATTTGCTATCAAGCATTTTTAATGGTGCTGAGCTGTCCAAAAAGACATGCAGCAAAACTTTCTTCAAATTGTTTTATAAATCTAATCTTCTCTTAGGCATCATAGACAAAGTCTACATTACATTTATGTTTCAAATTGTTTATGTTTGATTGTATTCCATTATCTCTAAATGAGGTGAGTTTCTCTAGGGCTATGATCTGTTTCTTGTTATTAGTTGGCATGTTCTATTGTGTATACAAGATAAAGTGTATTTGATATTCTGTCTCTTTGTTTAAATTTACTGAAGTTGAAAGATAACAAAGTTATTTTTCTTCCACTTCAAGGGCTATAATATAAAATACCTTGAAAAATTATTAGGATTCCTTAATGTTTCCTCTATGTGGTATTCACATCCCCAGAAATACAGATTTTAGATGCCATATATAAGATTCCTGCTGATGCAGTTGTTTACATTTAGAGTGCCTTCCAATAGAGGCTCTAAGGGAAGATGTGCAAAAAAGATTTTTTTCCTACTGAAAAGAATCATCACCTCTGCTTTATCATCATTTTACCCTCATTGTGAAGGTAAAATCCTTTAAATAAGGGACTATACTTTTTTACATAAGGGACTACTCTGACATGGTGAGGCTGCTACTGGAACATTGTGTCCAGTTCTGGGCTTCTGGTTCAAGGATAGGCAATGCTGAAGAGGGTACAGCAAAGGGCTAAAAACGTGATTAGGGGACTAGAGTATCTTTCTTAGGAGGAAAGGCTGAGGGAGCTGTGTCATTTTACTCTGAAAAAGATTGAGGGGGTATCTTACCAATGCTTATAAATACCTAAAGGGTGGGTATCAGGAGGATAGGACCAGTCTTTTTTTCAGTGGTGCCCAGTGACACTTGACCATAGGAAGTTTTGTCTAAACATGAGGAGGAAATTCTTTATTGTGAGGGTGACAGAGCACTGGAACAGGCTGACAGTTTCTGGAGTCTCTGTCTCTGGAGACATTCAAACCTACCTGGACATGTTTCTGTGCCACATGCTCTAGGTGAATCTGACTTGGTGTAGGGTTTGGACTAGATAATCTGATGTCCATTCCAACCCTTAGCATCCTGTTATTCTGTGAATACAGCTGGTGGAAACCAGCCTTTGCACACCTTGTCACTCCAGATGTGGATACCATCCTCTTCCACTCTGCTGGCCCAAATGATTAAATATACATTTGCAGACAGATAAGGAAGCTTATCTAATCCATTCCTTATCTTCCTTATCTTATCCCAGAGAACTATCAAACCATTTGTGAGGTCTCTCAGCTGCTGTTATAGAAGAGTGAAAACACATGGCCAGCGTTCAGGGAAAGGCAGCTGCGTTGTAAAATGACATCCTATAGTCAGCTGTTTGGAAGCAGCAGAGTCATCAACCATTTAATAGTAAACTCCACAGATGTAATACAAGAGGGGATTTATGCCCTCATTAAGCATTCAATTACTATAATGCAGCTAGTGGCTGCTCTGTCACTGTTTTGGGGGCTTTTATTGTTTTTTTCTTTCTTCTGATTAAATACAATAATTTTCTGCAAGATTGCAGCAATACTTTCAAAGTCAAATACTGTCAAAGTTTGACAGCATGTATGTTCAAAACCACTCTGAAAGCAGCACTGAGAAATGCGGCTAAAGCATTCCCCAAGTTCTAATCACACACTTTTAAGCCTAAATTGCCTGTAGAACATGAGGTGATTTTCCAGAGAATCCAGCAATCAGGATTCATGTTGGTCAATAATGAATATTGGGATGAAATACATAATTTATATTCTGCAACTCTTACTAAACAATTATGTGACTGGGAATTTCTGTTGTGAAGTCCTTTCAAGATCTATGCCTGATATGACCCTCTCTTACACACCTATTCAGAACTTGAAAAAGCATTTATTTTGCCTTCTCTAACTCTACCAAAAGCCTAATTTTTCACCATATATGTGAAGAAGTATAGCTTTATTTATTTATTTATTTATTTTCACTTCCTTTCATTTCTGATTTATTGCAGGAAAGGTCTGATCACAATTTATCAGGGAACCAGGACTGAGGTTTTCTCAGTCTCATCTATTGAATTGGTAAAATCTGTCTCACTGGAGTAGGCACTCTTAAGTAGGTCATCCTGATTCCACTTGATTTTCTTTATCACTAGATTCCAGAGTTATTATCAGTGTTTCTTTGGCCCAAAACATATTTAATATTGCCATGTAAAGAAAAACAATTTCAGGGTAACAGTTAAAAAAAACTTTGCTTCCCCCCAACCAATCAGCACTTAAACATCTGGTGGTTTTATTCACAAATTTTAGAGATATAGTTTCCAGATAAACTCATGCAGAAGCTGTAAAAAATAGCAACTCTTAAAATTCGGGTAAATATTCCAATGAGCCAGTTATTGAGTAAAGAAGAGAAAGAACACTCGATACTTTTGCACAAACTTGCTTCTGTACTATGCATGGTGTAGAATATGAGCGTGCAGTAGATGACATCTACCTATCAAAGACAGCTGTAGGACACATGCTCTGGGTGTGTCCTGGGACACAAGGATGAGCTGTGTGCCCTGATGTCTAGCACTACCAAGACAAAATCACTCAGCAAGCTCAGAATGGCTCATTGATGACAAGCATCTGGAGAGTGAAGTAACTGCTGATGTGTGGAAGTTGAAAATCTTGAACGAGAAATGGCTAGAAGGTCTGAATGCTCTTAGGATCTAGGGTTTTGCATGATGCAATTAGCCTAATAGGTACTAGGGCATTTGTTGCATTCCAGTTGGAGTGGTTTTCATTTTAGAGGTGCAGGTCACCACATTAGTACCCTTCACTTCAACATTTCACTGGAGTTTTTCTTTCTGCTTCATCTCATATCTGTTCAGAAACACCTTTTAGAGGAACTCCAGACAAACGGATATCTATTGAATTTTTAACCTTAGTTCCTTTTTGGCAAATTTCTTCCTAACTTCCTTGGGAAACACAATATCCTAGCAGATGAACTCCCTGTTCACAAAATGCACTTCAATAAATTATGAGGCCTGATGACATAAAGGTTTATTCAAGAGACAGAGTAGATTTAAGACATTTGAATGATGGACTTGTAAAAAATAAAGCAATAGGGTCAGGATTTATAGAAATTATATGATGAATAGCTGGAAATTCTTAGCACTGAAGAACGGAGTGATTAGCTTCCAGTAAACCAGCTATATAGCTTTTCCTACTGCCAGAAGTATAAATTATCACCAGTGGAGGGAGAGGTGTGTCTCAAATCCCAGTTCTGCTGTTGCTTATATCAATTCTATATACTTACATCCATACTTATATCCATATGTAATATAATTAAAAATCTGTTATTTAGGGATAAGAAAAGTAATCATTCCCACCACAGGAAGACTTGCAGTCTTTGTTTTGGGGTTTTTTTGCTTGTTTGTGTGTTTTGTTTTTTGTTTGTGTGTGGGGTTTTTGTGTGTTTTAGTTGTGCTTTTTGGCTTTATTTGGTTCTTATTTGTTTGTTTGTTTTTGTGGTTTGGTTTGTTGGGGTTTTTTTGTGTGTGTTTTTGGTTTTGTTTTTTTTTTCCAGAAGAAAATAAGTGGGAGTTGTTCTGTCAAGCATCCACCTTCCACTTGGGGACTTGCTACCCCTTAAATGAAGCTGAAACATGAATTTTTTTACCTTTCTCTATACACAATTTCACAAACAAAAATACCCATCTCCTAAAATAGCCCTTATATCAAGCCATAGTAATACTGATTTTAAAACTGAACCAAAATATAAAGAGATTAAACATGGAAATATCATGCTTCCATTTTAGGAGAGGAACCAGTGTAAATCAGAAGTAGTCAATCCATCTACTCAAGCCAATGAGCAGAAACAGGCAGTTACAGAGTGTAGTTCAATTAACCTATTTTTAAGCACATTAGGAGGAACAAACATCATGCTAAGAGTTAAGGACATAGTTAAAATAGGTTCACAACCAGAGTTCTTTGCACTTCATTTGAAAAATTAGATTGTCTCTCTTGCCATTCCATGCAAGGTGCTCAGTGTACAGGTGGAGGTAACAGAGATAGACTAAAAGGATACTTAGATAGAGGAATTTCAAGTGATGAGGAAGGGAAACTTTCTCCTTTAGCAACTTTGATTCTCTATATACACTTGAAGAGATAATGAAAAGACTAAGCTTTTTTTTTTTTTTTAATATTATTATTTCATCCTTTCCTTTTAATAAAAGTTAAAATTACATATTAGTCCCCCCCAAAGCATTATTTCATTTTCAGAACTAAGGCTGCTGGTTAAAATTGCTCCTGATTCCAAGAGGAGAAAACAATCATTTCAAAGCAAGCTGCTAACATGTAAATAACAACTAGTGCAAAGAATTCTGATGAATCTTCTCACTCAATGACACCTTTCACTGTTCTACATTTTTATGAGAGAAGATGTAACTAAAGGCTACAGAAATGACATAAGGTATTGTTGAAAGAGGACTTTTCACAAAAGTATTTTGTCTACAAAAGACACAAATCTTTATAAAGAAATATAAACTGGAATATAATTTTAATTTACTTGGCTATTTTTGGCAGCTGAATTGTGAGAACAGTTCTTCAGACAGATGTTCAGTGGAGGTTTCCAGCTGCTAGCAGTAATGATGTCAGAGCACTGCATAATTCCCTGTGTTTGTAAATGGTTGCAATAAACAATCACATCTTTAGGTCAGTTATTAGCATCCAGATTCCTTTCAAAGCTTCTGTGTTATGAACTAAACGGCATTGTGTATCTTATAGCTCATCTCAGTGACCTTATAAGCACAGGGATTTTGGACATCTGTTTTATTTAGAACTGCTCGTATTTACAGTGTGCATAGTGGGAAACTGTACAGGTACCTAATTAATTTTATCTAACCCTGATACATAAAAATTATTTTCTTAAAGCCTAATCCTGAAGTACTCACACCAGCCAAAGGCTAAACTGCAGCATCAGAGTTCAGATGATGTTTCTGCAGATCTGAAACAGATCTGTTTCCACGCAATATTTCATGGTTGAGAAGTTGCTTCATAAGATTATTTCCAAAAAGCAGAATGGGTGAGCCATTTAACTGTGGCATGTTCTCCCATAGGCTCCATCCTCCTTGAAATTTAAAACCAGAAATCCAAATTATGGTCTGTGGGCAACATCTCCTATATCTTATATCTCTTCCATAACCCTTCAAATTCTTTATTTACCTAAAACCCTAGAAAATACCATTACAAGAAAAACCATAAGAATTGGACAGTTCATCTGCCTCTGAATTTGTTACAAAACATTTGCCATATTTTATAAATTACAAAGGAAATGTGTATTTTAAAGGAAATGTATTAACTGGAATGAGGAACAATTATATATTATATATTTGATGAGAATACCTGGTTTTGACATAGCAGAGATGGCAAAATCTCCTCTAGACAGGTGGCCCAGTCACACTGCTGAGTAAGGAACCAGAAGACAATACCCATCATCCCAGCCAGAATTTTCATGCTGTGAAAGGAACTCATCAATTGCAGATTATTTGAAAGTCAGTGGGAAACTGCTGACTCTACAGGCAGAGCACTTAGATCTCTTAAGAAGTGCAAAGACATTTTTGTTTACTGACCCTCCCTAATCTTCCCACATGGAAACTTATAGAACAAAGGGCATTGTAAAGGCAAAGATCAGGAGGCTGCATTAATTCATGTACTTTTTCCATTGGTAGCTCAGTCACCAGCTTTTATGTAGATGAATGAGAAAGGACTATTTTACAATGGGTTTAAAATATAGCTTCACTGAAATGTAAATCAGAACAGGTTACTGTGGAAGAAACAGAAAGAAATATCAGGTTTTGAGTCTGGCAACAAATAGGAGAAAGAAAATAAGTGGAAAAATGGAACAGATGAGGAAAATCTATTTGATCCAATATTCTAAAATAATAATTTCATCATGGAAGTGTTAATAGATGTATGTGTATTTATGTATGTATTATAGTAATCTCTAAGCTTGACTGATTTTTTTCAGTGTAGAAGGCAATAATTTCTGAGAACTGAAAGATAAAAGACAAAGTAAATATTGTTTCTATTTGCTCAACCCCCTAAATAAAGTATATTTTTCTAGTAACGAATGCCCACTGATCAAAAACACAGACCAAAACTAAGAAGTTAATCTGTTATATAATACCATGATTAAATGACACTTCGACATACTCTTCAAATATTACATAAGCCTCTAAAAGGCACAGCAGACTTTCTGGTGTACAGTTCACAACAGTCTCAAGGACTTCTCTCCCTGCCAGGTCTGAGAGCAATTCTAAAAGGGATTGGTTCCTGTTAGATGTTTATCCATAGCATATGCATGAACTTTATTCATTGCAACAAAAGGGAAATCATAACCTATCATCATTCTTCCAGGCCTTGATACTAGGGCAGAGACCTCTCCTGTGACTTCTTGTCCTCAGATCAGCTTACTGAATCAATCATTCTTTTAAGACAATGAGGGAGCTTTCTCTGAGGAAGAAGCCACAAACCTCAAACAAGTTGCTCATGGGTGGATCATGGGAAACAAGTTGTGAAATTATATTTATCTCTACCCACATTACAACTATAGTTCCTCTGTTACAAGTTTTAAAATACATATCTATAAGTAGGGGTCAAATGTTAGATGATAAAGGAAACCTGGAAAAGAGAGAGGAAAAACTTACTAAAAATTGAAAGCTGTTAATATCCTTTCTTGATAAGGATTTCAAGCTATTTTGAGAATAGAGTTCTTGATTTTCTACTCCTTCAAAAAACAGTAACACATGTCTTCAAGGGCAAAAAAAAATTTAAATTGAGGCTTTAACCATGGGTATAAAATCTATGAATTAATGAAATCACAAATTAATTTTAAATTAATTTTAATTTGAGACTTAGAATCATAGAATCATACAATGGCTAGGGCTAGAAGGCACCTCTGAAGGTCATTTAGACCAGCCCCCCTGAAGTGAGCAGAGATAATACCCTCAACTAGACGAGGCTGCTCAGAGCCTTGTCCAACCTCATCATGAATATCTCCAGGGCCTCAACCACCTCCCTGGGTAGCCTATTCCACTTCACCATTCATATCATATCTTCCCTGAACTAATGAAATCACTTCGTTTTTGTGGAGGTTTTCAAATGTATGGATCTGAATTATAGCTCATTTTGAATTTGAATTACAGCTTATGTAAAGGGACCAAGGTCAAAACATTTTTTTTCATTCATTTCAGAAAAGAAGAAGACAGTACTTATCACTCAGAGTAAAAAAAAAAATTGCAGCCAAAATTTTCTTTGCTTGATGTAAATGTTATTTTAATGCACAGAATGTCTGTTTCCATCCTGGTTTATCTATAAAAGAAGTTCTAACAGTTTTGTTTGCATTTGCACCTAATTAAATCAATTCCATTACTTCCCTGTTGCAGAACCAAACACTTATTGGAAATGACCCAAGAAGTAAATACTGAAGTAATAAATTTTCTAAAGAGAAGGCAACTGCTGTTCTCTCATTAATGTCTCTGTAACTACCTATACAGGGGATATCAGTAAATGGGGCAGATCACCTGGCATAAAGTAGACATACTCGAAAAAATGAGGTAGGGCAGCCTTTGGTTGCAATGGTGAAAGGAAGTCCCAGGGTCACGCCTTCTGCAAGGTCTACAGAAGAGCTCCTACTTAGGTTGTTATGCCAATGAGAAGGTGGAAAAAAAAATGGTCCCCTTATGGAAATCAGGGCCTCTCATGGAAATCCTTTTTTTCCTGCTTATTTTACCTATTAAAGCCTGGGGTTTTTTTTTCATGATTGTTTTCAATGTGCTAAAAATAGATATATAAATGGCTTTATAATTTCTGACATAAATATTTGGTCTGAAATTTCCTGATTTACCTAAATAACATTAAATAACATACTCTTATAATAGGTCTCTGCTACTGGGTGCAAGTATTTATATTAGACATGAGCTAATAACCCTTTTCCATCCCTGTACAAAGAAGGCCACTGACTGCCAAACATTTCAAGCTTCCTTTGAATGCATATTCCTGAGCTATGTTATAGTTGTTTACTGTGCATGATATATTGCCACGAGAACATACTAATTGTTATTCTGCCTAAGAAATTATTGATGTGCTTCAACCACCCTCATGTTCTGGCAATAATATTGTTGGAGGAAAAAAACATAAAAGTTTCTGATAGAATCAGAGAATGAATCATAGAATCATATAATGGTAGATGTTGAAATTGACCTCTGGAGATTATCAAGTCCAACCCCCCTTCCAGAGCAGATTCACCTATGGCAGGCCACACAGGAACATATCCAAGTGGGTCTTGAAAGTCTCTAGATGAGGAGAATCTACAACCTCTCTGGGCAGCCTGTTCCAGTGCTCTGTCACTCTCACAGTGAATAAGTTTTTCCTCCTATTGAGGTGGAACTTCCTGTGTTCCAGGTGGTGACCATTAGCTCTTGTCCTATCACAGGGCATCACTGAAAAGAGACTGACCCCTTCTACTTGACATCCATCCTTCAGATATTTGCTAATATTAATAATATCCCCTCTCAGTCATACAGTCTCAGGTCTCTTAGCCTTTCCTCATAAGAGAGATGTTCCAGTCTCTTCATCATCTTCCTAGCTCTCCGTTGGACTCTTTCTAGTATTTCCTTGTCCCTCTTGAACTGGGGAACAAAGAACTGGACACAATATTCCAGATATGGTCTCACGAGCCCAGAGTAGAGGGGGAGGAGAACTTCCCAGGATTTGCTAGACACAGTCTTCTTTATACAACCCAGGACACCATTGGCATTCCTGGCCACAAGAGCATATTGCTGTCTCAGCCATAACCATGATATCAAGGTCCTTCTCGATGTTTCTTCTTTCCAGCAGGAGCTGGTGGACATGCTTCTGGCATGAAGAAGGCTTTCTTTATTGTTTCTTGATTTTGATTGCATTTCTATTCTATAGTATTTGATATTGCTAAGAACATTTGGATGGTTGTGAGAAAAAAATATTTTTTTACTAAATTATTGATGGAATTATTCGTAAGAGCTAGCAATTTACATTGGAAGTTCCAATTCCCCCTGAAATAAATATTCCAAGTGTTTCTGCATAGAATCACAGAATGTTAGGGGTTGGAAGGGACCTAAAAGATCACCTAGTCCAACCCCTCACCAGAGCAGGATCACCTAGACCAAGTCACCCAGAAACTCATCCTGGCGGGTCTTGAATATCTTCAGAGAAGGAGACCCCACAACCTGCCTGGGCAGCCCATTCCAGAGCTCCATCACCCTCACACTGAAAAAGTTTGTCCTTGTGTCCCCTAAACCTCTTGTGCTCCAACTTACTCCCACTCTCTCTTGTCCTAACATTGGATGACATTGAGAAGAGTCTGGCTCCATCCTCCCTACACTCACCCTTAACATATTGATAGACATTGATGAGG
>JANHGL010001314.1:135902-150543 GCA_024611195.1 Ceyx melanurus
CCCTGGGGAACACCACTAGTGACCAGCTGCCAACTGGATCCAGCTCCATTCACCACCACTCGCTGTGCCCAGCCATCCAGCCAGTTCTGGATCCAGCGAAGCACACATCCATCCAAGCCATAGGCAACCAGTTTCTGCAGGAGAATAATGTTATTAAGAAAGTAATTACATTGTCTATAAAGTCTTACACTATTATAATTACATTATGATAGAATTAATCATTACATTATGATAGATTCATTCTCCATGAATGAATGGAGAACTCTCTATGTCCAGAGTTACACAGAAAAATTAATAAAGATCTCATATTAATTTCTATTTTTTTTTAGGACTACACCTGATCAAAGGATGGTATGAAATCATGTCCCCTCTTCCTTTACTGTTTGCCATTTGGAGGATGCCCATCTACTAGACTCTTAACTTGGCAATTTTCTATAACACTAAACTAATTCTAGTGATGAATTTCAGGAAGATTGGCATGGGAAGAAACAGATGCAGCAAAATTAAGAATGTGTTTGAGTGTTAAAAAATGAAGTAGTGTGTCATTCTGTCACACAGCACATTCTTTCAAACTATTCACCCCTCAACAACACCAAAAATGCTGGTTATAGTATTTCTTGACTTTCTATTCTAATTTTATACCTGAAGCTCAATCTCTACATGATTTGTTTCCTTTCCTGAACTATTGTAGAAAAAGTTCTATAATTTGTCACTTTTAGAGCCTGGATATAAGAAGGCACTCTAATGAGACAGACAATTTATTTTATAATGTTCTGGAATCTGCTGGCATGTGATAAACCTCCCTAGTTTTTTTAACTTTTCAAGGTTTTCATTTTGAGTATTAGATTTTGTCCAGTGCCATGAAGTGAGGAGTGTGTGAGGAGTTTTTTTTGTTGTGTGACCTTCAGTTTCTCATGTGGAAAATTGGACCACCAAAAGGAAACACCTGCTTTCGTCTTGAACACCCACGCTTCTTCAGCTCTGCAATATTGTTCCACAATTTCCCACATTTCCAGTTAGTAGAACACCCAGCTGCATTCTAAGGTCAAGACTTTGCTAAGACTGAAAACACAACTTGTCATTTAAAGTAAAGACACGGCTGGACAAGCACACCAACATCTAACATCACATCAAAAGAAAGTGGCAGCACAAGTGAAAATGTCATGTCAAAATACTGAAGAAAGAACTGTAAGCAGATGTGTTTGATTTTAAATAGACATGAAAATCCAGAACTACCTGAGTTATTATGACAGATAAATAATACTGAGTAAATAATCATCAGCAAGTCAACATTCTCCGGAAAGTTGTTAATGTAGACTAGACAAAAGCTATCTTATGTGTGTTTCAACAAGTACTTTTCAAAATGAAGCTATTATTTTTCCTACATATAAAAGAAGCTTGTTGTTACATGTAATAGTCTATGCTAGGTAAAGAGGTGTCAAAAATAACAGAATTAGTAGAGAACAAACATTGATACAGTGTCAAAAATGAAAGAAACAAATTCAATAACTGATCTAAAGTAAATATCTACCATAGCGTTTTGTACTGCTGCCCAATTATCTACATGTTTGAAACACTAAATCAAATAAAAAAATCAATGTCCCTTGAAAGTTTCCTGGAGATTCTGTCACAACCACACAACCTGCTTAGGCATGTTTGCTCTTTCTCTGTTTTCCTTTTCGGGGGGTTAATATGAAAAGTTTTCCTGATTCTTGGAGAATGAATGGATTTTAAATGGTATTGCTTCTGCAGAGAATAATATCTTATAGGTTTACCTTTAAACAAAATAATTCTGCTTTTGCAAGGTTTCACCATAATAAGCCAATCAAAGTCTGGAAATTTTAGGTTTCAGTCAACATATTTTCTATGGATAAAAATACAAATAAAGTATTCTATATAGTTAGTTTAGCACTAGTTTACAATTATGCTATATATAACATGTAGTTTTTATGCATTATTTTTAACCATGCTACTTGTATTATCCTCCTCAGTTATATGTACTATCCTAGACTAAAAGCTTTTTAAAGCATTTTTTTCTGAGTATTTCTCCAAGTATCTTTACCCAGAGAAAAGTGACAAATTCAAATGAACTTGACAATATGCAATACTCTATAAATATATTTAATGTTTTAAAAAATCCAAATTCTTCTGCTTTATCTCAAATATATAAAACTGACTGTTTTATGGTACTCACAGTTATTTTGCTATATCTGCAACTTTCACCATCAACTCATAAATGAGTTTATATTGAAACATCACTTCCTTCAGCCTCAAGATAGGTGCATTCCTTTGAGTTAAAAATCAAGTAAAGTAGGCAGGAGTCATGGATGAACAAGGAGCTTCTGGAAAAACTCAAGTGGAAGAAAGAAGTTCACAGTATGTGGAAAAAGGGAATGGTCACTTGGAGAATTATAGGAATACTGTCAGGCTATGTAAAAATGCAACAAGGAAGGCCAAGGCCCTCCTGGAATTAACTCTGTGAAAGGAGGTAAAAGAGAACAAGAAGGGCTTGTTCAAATACGTCAGTGGTAAAAGGAAGAATAGGAAAAAATGTGGGCCCACTGCTGAATGGGGTAGAAACCCTGATGACAGAGGATGCAGAGAAGGTGGAGTTACTGAATGCCTTCTTTGCTTCAGTCTTCATTGTTATGATCAACCCTCAGTAATCCCTGACCTTAGAATTAAGAAAGAAAGCCTGGAAGGAGGAAGTCTCTCCACTACTTGATAAGGATTGGCTTAGAAATCACTTGGGTAAACTGAACATGCAGAAATCCATGGGCCCTGATGGGATGCACTGAGAGAGCTGGCTGATGTTGTTGCTTTACCACTCTCCATCATTTTTGAAAGATCATGGAGAATGGGAGAGATTCCCAAGGACTGGAGGATAGACAATGTCTCTCCAGTCTTCAAAAAGGGCAAAAAGTAGGACCCTAGTAATTACAGACCTGTCAGCCTCACCTCCATCCCTGGAAAGGTAGTAGAGCAGCTCATTCTAGAGATCATCTCAAACCACAAGGAAAAAAAAAAAAAAAAAAAAAAGGAAGGTTATCAAGAGTAGCCAGGAAATGTTCTTTAATGGGAAGTCATGTCTGACTAGACTAATCTGATTGCCTTCTACGATCGTGTGACTGAATGTTCAGGTGCAGGGAAATGTCATCCAATGACAGGACAAGAGGCAATGGGGGAAAGCTGGAGCACAAGAAGTTTAGGGGAAACACAAGGAAAAACTTTTCCCAGTGAGAGTGACAGAGATCTGGAGCAGGCTGCCCAGGGAGGTTGTGGAGTCTCCATCTCTGGAGACACTTAAGACCCACCTGGATCTGTTCCTATGTGACTTGGTCTAGGTGATCCTGCTGTGGTGGGGGGGTTGGACTAGATGATCTTCTAGGTCCCTTCCAACCCCTAACATTCTGTGATTCTGTGATTCTGTGATCTTATTATCACTTCTGAAACTCTTCATAAAACAGTAGGGTTGAAGGGTAACTAGCTTACAATGATCTAATACATAGTGCAATTGTGAATGAGCAATTCATCTCTGGTGAAGGATTAAATATGTCCCCACCACTAATATGTTCAAATATGATGTTGAACTGGTGCTGTAATCTTCCATTAAAAGAAATATATAAAACATGATACAGGGTAATTTTTTTTTTAATATGTTCTTCATGCTGATCATTGAAAACACACAACAATTCTTTTTAGAATGCTATTCACTGTCTTGTGCTTACTTCACATTCAGGAAAATGATTGACCTCACATTGTTTCAGGGATTAGAGACTCACTGTGTCTCCTGAAACCTGGTCACACATATACTTACAATCTGAGCAAAATTATGAGAGAACTGCCTGGGGGAAAATTCTCCAGCTAATGATAAATAGAGCCTTGACAAGGAGTTTTCTTCTATTCTGTCTCCATTTGCACAGAGCTTGACAATGAATAACAGCTTTATGGATCTTGTAACTGTATTTCAGTAGAAGAGCTAGAACTTATTTACTGAGTGCAACATTGAATCCTAATGGCACAAGATGCTAATTAGCATACCTCAAAACATTAAAGTACATTCTAAAATACATTCCTATGACAAAAGTATTTCAGTGGAATGAGATACAATCGCTTTAATACTGATAGATTTGTTCAAGTCAAAAGTAGACGAAACACAAGATTTGTGTGTGATAATTCTGTGGCAGGTAATCAGCATAATACAGTGGATAGGAAGAAGACAGATAATTTGATCAAATCACACAGGAATGGAAAATCTAGCTAAGGATACCAAATAAAAAACCTACTCCAGGAAAGTTGATAAAAATTCTAGGTCATTTAAAATACCAGATGGCAACACAGAAAAGAGACTTGAGACATTAAAATAAACAAAACTATCCAAGCTGCAGGATCTATTTTTAAGACCTCATTCAAAACAACTACACAGAAAAAAAACTAGAGATCTCAGGTTTTTTTGTGTTAAAGGATAAAGGGCAGCACTTCTTCACATTCAAGGATTCTATTTCATTTGAAAGCCTAAGTAAGATAGTAAGATAGTTTTACTGGAAATTTCAGCTTTGAAGATCCAATTGCTTCTTTCTTTAACATACATGATACAAAAGACAGACAGAATATTTTTTTTTCTTAATTTATAGCATCTATTTTCAAAACAATGAAAATGACTGTTTTTTTCTTTCCCTTTGTCATACATACCAATTGCTTCAGCTTATGTAAACAGATACTAATGTTTAGCCAAAAAAAGTGAAAATCTACTTCTATTCTTCTATTTTTTCCTTTAGTTGTATTTATTTGGCACTGCACCCTCTAGTATCAACTGCTTTCATCACACCAAAAGGAAGGAAGGAAAGAATTAGTTTACAAAGCTCTATTGCTGCTGGTACTAATATTTTAACAGTTAAGACTAAGCAAAGAAGGAAAATGTGAACTAACAGGCATGAAACTGTCTGCACAAAACAAAAAATTAAAATTCAAGTCTGTAACTTCATTCTCACAAGAAGATTGTTTTGCAAATCATATACATATCTTGACCTATAATATAATTATTTTTAAATCAATGGCAGAATTAATGCAGTGTGAATGTCTATGAATCCTTGAATAGACAAATTATCATTATGGTTACTTCTTAAACTTATTTTAAAATATATTTTTTATCCCCAGTTTATTGCTGTTTGCAGGCAAACAAGGCAGTGTTGAGTAGCTATTCTGTTTTCCTTAATTCAGTATTTTCTTTGAAGATAACTTCAATTATGAATATGACAGCTGGGAGGTATCTACGTAAAATTATGTAATGCATTAAACAAATCTTAAGAACTGATAAAATGGAATAAAAAAACCCTACAAAAACAAACCAACCAAAAAAAACCCAACAAAATAAGAAGCCTTGTACCAAAATGCGGATTACTGGAATGGAGTAAAGGAGATTACTGGAGATGTTCCTGAAATTTGTTAGAGATTATGTGGGAATATAGTGCAGGTAAATAGTTTGTGTATGAGAAGCACTTCTGGGAACTCTATGATAACATTATTGTTGTCTAGGCTTGAGAGACGATCAGTGTCCTTCCCTCTGAGACCAATGGCTTTGAAGTACCTCTGTAAGAACTAGTGACTAAAAGTCTAATAGATCCATTTACTCAGAGTTGGATCATAAAGTTCCTCAGATGTAAAACTCAAACATGAGGTATCAACAGGCAAGTTTGAGTTGTAAACTGAGCTTCAGTCCTATAGAGTAAATTACTCAAATAAAATATCAGAAGTTTAGAGGAGGTTCCTTGGTATATTTATAACAGTAACTGAGTAATTTTCACTGCTCAGTAACTCAAAAAGGAATATAAATATTCTGAAAATTAGTAGTAAGTTACTAGTTCTTGATTGGAAGTCTAACTGCTAGTAGTGAACTGATAGTAGAAT
This sequence comes from Ceyx melanurus, assembly GCA_024611195.1. NCBI lineage: Eukaryota > Metazoa > Chordata > Aves > Coraciiformes > Alcedinidae > Ceyx > Ceyx melanurus. The sequence goes on from JANHGL010001314.1 coordinate 141,810, forward strand.
GTGATAGGACAAACAAAGTTCTGGAAAAGCTGCAGCAAAAGATAATTTCAACATTTGCTACTGATGACTTAATACAATTTTTCCATCTCTGATGGATTCTATGGCTCCTTTGTTTATGAAGAATACTAGAGTCAAGGTTTTTTGCTAGGAATGACTAGAATTTCAAAATTATTGTCTGCACATTATACAGTGGACATTCTTTTCACACAGAGGCTTTATTGCTCATTCTGTTTTAGTGCCATAAAGTACTATGACAAGTTAATTAAATCTTTCCATGTAAATGATCTTTCAGACCTTATTTCTCTTGTTAGCATTTGAAGGAAAGCAGGGTTCTTCAGTGCAGGGTTTAGCAACAGTGATGTTTCTTTGATTTAATAACTTAAAATTTTAAAATAATAACTTTAATAAATTTTATAACTCCTTAATAACTTTAAAATATTCATAAATGGCATTTTATACCAGCTTAAATCTCTGAAAAAAATTTTAAAAAGAAAAAAAAAAAAGAAAGAATCCCACATAGGAGCAAGAACTCCAGGAATAGCTATCAGTGGATTTTTGTCTTGCTCCATAAGAATTACAACTGGAGAGGCACACCAACAGCTGCAGAGTCTGTCCCGTTCTCAGAGAAGCTTTCAGCAGAATAAATTATGAAGCTGCAATAAGCTCTGTATGGGGTAATTGTTGATCTTTGACCGTGCTGACAGCAAAAGCTCTTCTCATCTTGCTCAGCAACAAGTCAAATTGGGCTTTAATTGCTGTTCAGAGAACAGTGCATGATTAAACATACATGACACAGAAACTGGTATGGTGCAGAAGGGATCCAGAGATGTCAAGGAGTCATGAGACAAAACCTTTTTTTGAAACTCTATTCTAAAGACAATGTGAGCTTTATATTTAAAATAAAACACTCATAAAGGTTCCCTGACAACCAGGCACTGCCACAAAAACTTAATGCTTAATAACTGATTTCTTTTCAGCACTAGCTTGATATGCATTTAGGATAAATCTGTACTAAAGAGGCCTGCAACAAAACACCCTGTCAAGAAACATTTCTTGTCTACATTTTTTTCATTAATTCACCTTCTCAGCAATTGATCACTGAAAGATTTTAAGATAAAATCATATTAGCTAAAGGCACAATGTACTGCACTCAAGTGAACTAAGTTGTTTTTGTAGATATTCTTATTTAGCAGTAAAATGGCTCTACTTCCTTGAAATTTAATACTTATTTTAGTAAGTGTTAATGTCTGGGTAAGACTATCATATCTTGCACATTACCTTAAAAATGTTACCTGTTTTCTCACCTCAGTTCTTTCATACTTACCTAGAAATTACAGCTACTGTTTAAACTATTTTTTTCTGATATTTTGGTAACAACTAACAGGCCAAGAATAATTTTTCTTAAGTAGTGGTAAGAACAGGGGCAGAGTTTGTAACTGTTTCTGTGTTAATACTTGCCAGATACAAATTGTAGGCATAAGTACCTAAAACACATCTGCCTTTAAAAAAACAAAACAAAACAAAACAAACAAAAAAACAGAAACAATTCCAAACACCCTTGATATCTTAAACTTATTTTTGCTTATAAAACTTCTGTTGAAGATCTTGCTTCAAGTCCTATACTGAGTACCTTGAGTAGAACATCTTATACACCTGGCTACAAGACTACCTGAATTTATCCCAAATAATCCATCATAAGTAGACATTTTCCTCAGTTTCATAAGAGAAGGCTTGTAAAAATGTGTTTAAAAATTCTTGATAAAATAGTACCTTAAATGGAAAAAAATCCTACTTAAATTCTGCTCTTCTTCCTGTTTCAATCACATTTGCTTTGTCTGTACTTTCAGATAAATGATAAAGTGCCCGATGGACATAACACACCCAAGTATTGAAGTATCCCTTTTTTCACACAGCTTTATTGTACATGCCCAACATATTAGACAATAACCCAGGCATCTGGATTAGGACCCAACTGTGAAGTCAAAGATTGCATAAATTTGGAGCCCAACAACTCTACATAGTATAAAAAGTACATTCAGTGGAAAAGAGTAGCTAAAATCTCATAGGATTTCTTGGAGAAAGTTGGAATAACTCTTATAAATTGTAACAAATACAAACTGTAGGTGTTAAAAGCTGAATTTATCATGAGGTGCCTTTCAAACCTCAGTCATCTTATAAAAATAATTATATAAGTAAGCCAATAACTACCATAAAAAAAAAAATAAAAAAATTTCCAATAACTTAATTAAAATTTATGGCATTTCTGGGAAGGAACTTTTGCTAATTTCATTTTACACTTGGAGTCAAAAAGACACAAAATGGAACTGACTTTTCTCTACAGAGTCAGATTCATGTCCAGATCGTAAATACATCCAGGTTGGTATGTTAGTGTAGAGGTAGGACCCAAACACCTAAACAAAAATCTCTTGTATTTCGTGATGGCTTCTCACTCCTACTACTGAATCAGAAAGGCATCACAAGCCTCTAAGTCTTTGTATTTGTCCACAATGTAAATGGCAGTGCCACATTAGATTGTGCATCTCTGCCCTGCACACTGCCTCTGGACTAGCAGAATACACGAGTGAGCTAAGTAAATGCTATGGTCTGTGGACATCTAAGGGTCTGCTCAGTTTTCTTAACACAGGTGTTTACTGCTATTTGAGGTTCCCCAGAGAATCTAAGACACCTTCATGCAGCTAAGAGGTCTGTCAGAGGACCTACTGGAGGCCTGCACTGTTAGGCCAGATAAAGGCCACTAAATTATTCAAATCCTAATCTGAACAATCAGTGGCAGCTGAAATTAATAGGATCCTGAAATGAGCTGAATGACTCCTCAGAGAACATGAGTGTGTTCTTCTTTAGACCTCTGTTGCCTACAGAACCCATCTCAATCAAGTATAATGTCTACCTTTGTTGACTATAACTTAAGACTCTGTATAAATATAGGCACTTTTCACTCATCCATCTACAATATGGACCTGAATATCATCCCTAGTGATCAAAGTAGTTCCTCATAAAATACATTGCTGAGGCTAAAGTCTTAGAGGGATCAGTGGGGTTTCAAATTATGTTAAATTTTATTTGAAATGCAACAATACACTGATTTTAAAATCCATCAACTTGGCTATGGAAAAACATGCATCTTGGAAAAAGAATACATTTAAAAAACAGATTCTGACAACAGAATATATGAAGAAGAAATACCAGGGTATAGATGGTTAGTTCTGTAACTACACTGAGAATACGGATTAAAATCTATTGAAATCAGAAATATAAGATTCTGAAAAAATTATGATAACATGAAGTTAACTCTAGGGAAAGCTACATTTGTGCTTTGAGGAAGCCCCACAAAATGTACGTTCTACTTTGCTATTCTAAATCAAATGGAGAACATTGTCCTTTACAAATTAACTATCCCTTACAAATTATTATTTTTTAATGCAATTCTCTGTTACAACAGATTGTAAGATAAAAATTGCTATGCAGAACGTAATAAGGTAATTATTAAAGTTATCTTAAGAGTAGGGCTGTGTGAGAAGGATTCTTGTTAAAATCAGTAGGATCAAGTTCTTGCTTGACTAAGGATTAGTCATGTGACTGAGAACAAGCAATTTAATGTTTTATTATTTCCTCAATATTTTAATGCCAAAAGATAAGGTACTAGTGTGATTTATTTATTTGACTTTGCCGCAGGATTTGATACTAGTAATAAGCAGCATCAAATACAGATATGATAATTCTGTTTGATGAGGGTTCCCTTATATCAAAGGCAGAAATGATTAAAAAAAGAACGCAATTCGTCTGATTAACAGTAATATATTCTTAATTAAAAGTAAAAAAAAAAACCTCTAAGTAGCAAAATCAAAAAATAAGCATCACATGAGTCAAAGGACAATGAAGATCCAAAGAAGGGTTAAAGAAGCAGTGGTATGTTGGGCTTTTTTTAAACTAAATGCCCTATTCATCAAACAAACATAATGGTTAATGACTTTACAACAACACTTACTAAGCAAATAACCAACAGCACATACCACACAGTTTGGTTGCAAAGAGAAGCTTGCAGTAGGCTTTTCAAAAGCATGATCAGAGCTTGATATATTTTGGTTGAAAACTTACATAAATTAAATTTTTCAAAGAGATAAAGCAATGGTCAAAAATGGGTGGGTTTTTTTTAGTTTAGTTTTTTGGTTTTGTTTTTCAACTGGGCAAGCATAACATTATTTTACAATTAATAAAAGTTCAGTTATAAAAATTGCCATATTGAAAATTACATTAAATTAGCCACACCCCTGAAATAGGTTACTTTCCTCAAGAATTTCTAATGTCAACTCTTCAATCAAAAGTAAATCTCTAAATCAGCACATTACAAATCTCTATATGGTGTCAATTTCAATAACCGTGACATAAAAGCCATATATATCTAGATCTCAGTTTAAACCCTTATCATTTGTTCTTTTATATTGTTTCAGTGTTGCCAGACTTACTTCAAGAGAACAAGTGTTTTCCTTAATACATGATAAATTCAGAGGCATCAAATATCACAGCAAGACGAAACCTAGTATTCATGCTGTTCACGCTATAAACTTTTTCTTCCTCCAAAACTAACTCACATTTAAAAAAACCCACATTTTCTGTAGTACTTCATTTGGAGAATATGAAATATTGCAGGAGCAGGCTAAAATATTTAAATCCCTGATTTAGTGAAAGGATTATTCTACTTAATCCCTCCATGAAACCATTATATGTTTAATCCAATTTAATGTGATGGAGTGCCTTGGCATTGTTCTAGCATGCTGAGAACTGCAAATGTTCAGGCTGGCAAAAGAACTGGGTGCTAATTCATTGCCTGCCAGTTTCCATGTAGTCTGTTTAAACCATTGTCTTGGTCTCTGGTTTTAGACATTTTCTGAAAAAATGAAGAACATAATCTTTTGTCATAAGCAGGAAATTAGTATGCCTGTTATATGCAGTTGTTGTATTTACTATTCCCCAAAACCTTAAATTGGAAGAAGATGACACAATAAAAGCTCACATGTCCTCACCTACATTGCCTTTTTAGGTGGTACGGAATAGGGACTGATTAGGTCATAAAATATACCATACACCTTTACATTCTAGCAGTGAACAATCTATTAGCCTTAAAAACTAAATCAAGACACACTAAAGAGAGGCTTCTCTGGAAGCTGTATTCAGAGGTTGAAAGTGCAAGACTGAAACCCTGGCAAGACTAAATTAAGAAACACGTTCAGATTTGGTTTCCTGAAGAGGATGAATATTATGCAGATGGTGGCTGTAAGTAAAATCAGAATTTCAGTGCTGGAAATATGAATTCTTTAAAATGGTTTTAACATTTGCCTACTTTTAAGTTTGTTGTAGATTAAATCACATGTGGAACTCATCCTATTCTGTTTAAGTAATATTTAAATGAAATTGCAGGTGCATAGCTTCAGAGAAAGATCCAGGTCACTAATACAGATGTCCAAATTTCTTACAGTAGAAATTGGAGATTTTGAAGTAAATCTGAAGATCAGCAGGAAGTAAAGCTGTCTTCCCAATAGAGGCACTTTTATCTCTCCGTGGAACATAGGTGCCTCAGATGATAATATTGCCCCCATTTCAAATAAACTTCTGCTTCTGTCATAGAGAGAAGCAATATTTTATTTAGGTGCCTCATTCTCATTTTCATTCTCATTTTCCTTCTTAGGTAACATCAGCCCACCAGAGGAAGGCAATTGTAATTTTTGGCTGTCTGGTGAATACATTTGGAACTCTCCTTGGGGAGACAAGACAGAGGAAGATTAAGCCTGTACATTCCCCATGCTCTAAACTACCAAGGAACAAAGAACTATGGATAAGGACATTTCCTCCTCTTCTCCTAGCACTAACCTACCAAAGAAGGCGTACTTCCTGAAGTGACATATCCAACTTCAAGAAAGAATTACCTGTTTATTCTATGGCCTATACAATTGGGACATTCTCCAGCATGTTGGAGATGAGGATTCAACATTCTGCTCAAACTAAATCAAGTCAAAAGCTATCTAATTCCTTTATTACTGTTCACTATTACACATTATTTCCAAAAATCAGTGCTAACGTTTTAGAACATTTTTAGAGTTCAAGTACCTGTTTACTTAATCCCTGATCACAATCCATTTGTTGTCAGGCTTTAAAGGGCAAGTTCTAGAGATATTCTAGTTTAGTAGAGAGGCACCTAATGAAAACTGTCATGCAGAGTTAAGCAGCATTTGAAAACTGTTAGCTATAGCTGTGATGTGTATCAGGAGCCTGTGTACCTCTTTTATATTTAAGCCAACAAGATACAATCTAGAGTTGTTTTGCATCCAAGTGACTTTTATAATTTCATGTTTTGTTTTGTTTTCCTGTGGAACATCTGGCCCTTTAATATATATTACTATCTTTTTTTTTTTTTTTTTTAATAAACTGTTTATCTGCAGCAAAAATACATCCAAACTAGTTACCAGCACTACACATCTGTCAATATCAGGATACTACTATTTCACACTGTCTTGCTAGCTAACTAAATCTAGTTATATAGGTAACCTCTATGATCCTCATAGATTTCCTGAATGGAAGTCTATGAAATGTAAATACAAAATATTATTAAATAACTAAGTTTTAAGGAAATGTTTAAATCCTAGTGGATTTTTCCTTTCATCTCATATTACTATAATGATCTTCATAATGTACTACACACTTGTTCATACAGGTTCTTCTTCCTCTGTTTTGACATGCTCTAATCCATTGCTAAACCTGCTAGTAATTCAGAAAAACATATCAGTTCTCGTGTTTCTTTTTTCTTTTTTCTTTTTTTTTTTTTTGCTCACATTATTTTGACATTTCCTTTTCCATAGTCTCTTGGCAGCATGTTCATTAGGTCTACGGCTTTTAGTTGTATTCCTGACCACTGCACTTTCAGTCAAGTGATAGCAAGGACAAACAACAAAAAGTTCTAAAATTAATATTTGTTTCTTTTTTTTATTAGTGTTGCTTTTGTAGCAGCACATGTAGGGAAAAAAATAATAATAATTTGAAACACATGTATCTGTATTTCACATTTCTATCAATTGCTTTATGCACTAAATAACCTAAGTTACCAGCATTTGGTAAAGGCCTCCTCTTCCCCTTGTGAGTGCCTCAGTGAATCTCCCAACCCCCTTCTCCCAACAGTTTTCAGGCATCACCTTTACTAGTTTCTAGATACAATCTAGAATTTTTAAACTAGATTTACTAAAAATAGTATCTGAAATACTTTGTACAAAATGCAGCACTTCACGATCACAGCAGACTGTATTATAGTATTATAATGTAATGCAGCATAATTAAAATAAACTTACACAATCTAACATAATCACATAATGTATCATTTGCTTGTAAATGCTGCTATCTGTCTGAAGGTATTGAGTTGGTAACTAATGAATACCCTCTATATTATAGGTTAAAAGTTTAATCACTAGTTTTCAACACAGAATGCAAGCTATTGCTTCAAAGGAATTACAGAATCATGGAAAGCTTGAAGTTGGAAAGAACCTCTGGAGGTCATCTAGTCCAACTGCCCCTCCTATCCAGCTGTATCCTTTTGGATGGCAACAACCAAAAGTTTTCGTTTTTGGGATATTTGAATGGATATGGCTTATATTTGCTTTTTAGAATTAGGTTGATGTTTTTGAGAAGTGAATGTATCCCATTAGAAGATGTGAGAGATCTACCTAATTCATATTAACTTCCTTCTAATCAATAGTTGGTGTGTATAAACTAAACACCTTCAGTTATGTTTGGTCCGTGAGATGACTACAAATCATAGTATCATAGAATGGCTTGTGTTGGAAGGGATCTTAAATATTATCTAGTTCCAATCCCCCTGACACAGACAGGGATACCTTCCAGTGACCAGGTTGCTCAAAGCCCCAGAAAACCTGGCATTGCAGACTTCCAGGGAGGGGACATCCACAGCTTCTCCGGGCAACCTGTTCAAGTGTCTCACTACCCTCTCAGTGAAGAACTTCTTCCTTTACATTGCATCTAAATCTGCCCTCTTTCTGTTTAAAGGTATTACCTGTTGTCCTGTCACTACAGGACGTTTTAAAAAGTCCCTCTCCCACTTTCTTGTAAGTCCCTTTCAGATGCTAGAAGGCCTCAATAATATCCCCTCAGAGCCTGCTCTTTTGCAAGCAAAACAACCCCAACTCTTTCAGTCTATCATCAAAAGGGAGGTTCTTCAGCCCTCTGATTACCTTTGTGGCCAAGGACAGGTCCATGTCCTTCTTATACTGGGTGCTCCCAACGTAAGTACTCAAGGTGTGGTGTAACAGGAAAAGAATAAGAGACAATCACTTTCTTTGAACTATTGTTCATTTGGACTATTCTTTTGATGCTGCCCAGGATGTGATTGGCTTTCTGGGCTGTGAGTACACATTGCCAGGTCACATTTTGTTTCTCCTCAACCATCACCTCCAAGTCTCTCTCCAGAGAGATGCTCTCATTCTACTAATCACCCAGCCTGTATTTCTGCTTGTGATTTCCCCAACCAGTGTGCAGGAACTTGCATTTGGTCTTCCTGAATTTCATGAGGTTCACACAGGCCCATATCTAATCCTTTGATATGATATGAGGAGAGGCTGAGAGAGCTGGGGCTCTTCAGCCTGGAGAAGAGGAGACTGAGGGGGGAGCTCATTAATGTCTATAAATATGTTAAGGGTGAGTGTAGAGAGGATGG
>JANHGL010001314.1:155561-180724 GCA_024611195.1 Ceyx melanurus
AAATAACTGGAGATATATTTTTCAGAGAAGGATATAAAATATAACTGTTCTGAACCAGTGTATCCCACAGGTGCGTGATAATCCTCTGATCAGTATTAATCATTCAGTTTTAAGGTAATATTGAGGGAAGCAGAAACTAAAACTACAGAGATTCATATTGCAAAGTGATGATAAACTGTGAGAAAACAGTGAATAATTGGCAGTGTCCTATAGTTGCTTCAGAACTCAGAGCTACCATGCAGCTAAGTGACCTCTGCTTCTGCTAGGTCACCAAGAGATAAATAACAGGAGAAAGGCAGTAAATGAAGCATTATTGTGCAGACTCTGCCTGTACTGTATCAGTTCTGTAGAAAAATAAAGGTTTCCTGTGTTCTTTTCCTCCACGGTCTCAACTGTTTGATTAAGCGCAGCACTACACTATGCATGGTGTGAGTTACTTTGCCTCAGGCTGAGCACAGGGAGGTTCAAGGAAACAAAAAGATTCCTGGAATTATGTCGTTTACCCAATAAGAGCTTGAGTAAACTGCTTTACATCTGTGTCCTGGCACTTATGAATTGACCAAGTCCCATGCCTTACACTGAGAGGTGTGAAGAGGCATGTCTGGTCCTGCTGTCTACCCTTCCTCTTCCAAGGCACGTGTGTCTCCCCTGTGCTTTTGCCCCACTTTATTCTGGCTCTAATTTTCAACACCATCCCTCCATTATACAAATACATTTGCTACAAATCAGCATCTGCATTTGGATATGAAAACTTGAAATTATGAAACTCTTAGGAAGGTGGATAAAAGTATATTAGGCTAGTCAGAATGCTACAGGTATACCCTCCTTCCAGAGCCCGATCTTTTTCATAAATAGATAGTTTATATATATATATATATGTGGCATTGTAGAATGCCCTGTGGTGGTATTCTCATGGGAATGTTTAGACCTTTTCCAGTGGAAACAAGACTTAGAAAACTGGTTTGGACTATGCTCTAAACTTAAAATAAAGCAAACATATGAAATGCAGAATGACAAATAAAAGATAATTTTTGTTGTTTGCTTTATTTTTATGATTTCTTGTCAGTCTTACAGGCCATAATTTACAGTTTTTAAATGTGTAATAGCCAGCATATCACGTTAAACTCATATTACTCCAGTAAAAGGGTGACTGGCTTGTCAAACAAAGTATGCAACATGATCAATATTTCTGCTGCCTTGAACCCAGAGTTAAGCAGGATCCCGGAAGCTTTTTTTCTTACCATTAATCCTCAGATGCATAAAACCACTTTAATCAGAATTATTTATTTCAGATTAACAGATATGATTGGCCCCTTATCTTTCATATTATGAATATTCTCACCTTGAAAATTAATTTATGGATTGCCTGGCCACATTCACCATTTAATATCTACATTTCTAAATCTAAGGCAACATCTCTTCCAGGTACTTGGGTCAAAAATGCATATTATATTTATATATTCTTTGAATCTCAAATCTGCTCCATCCAAATTTTCACATGCAAAGATTAGCCGTTTTCATTACCCATTTAGTCACTCTTACTCCAAGGATCCAGACAGCAATTTATTCTTCACTTTCTACTACTAATGAAATACCATACACTTAACACAAAGAAAGGAAATTAATGATTTCTCAGGATCAGCAGCAGATTTGAAATTGCCATCACTTTCAGCTACAATACTCTTTTGTTTGTAGCTTGCTAATATACAGCATAAATGCAAATGAAAAAAAAAATCCAAGTAATGAAACATTTTTCTCATAAAAACCAACATGTTACACTTACAGGCAGAACTATATTATTGGCCTACATAGCATTTTTGTAGTTAGTTGTCCACTAGGCATAGTGGTCAAAATTCCAAAGTTGATATGGTGGCAATTCAGTGAACAGGAAAGGCACGACTGATGTTTAAATGATGGAAATCATGAAGATGCATGTGTTTACAAGACGAAAGGAGGAAGTTGAAGAAAGAGCCCACATTAGAATATCTGGAAAATGTTTAGAATATCTGCTGAGTATCTGAGTCTGAAAATATTTTTCACAACAAACTTATCTGATACAAGGAAAATTAAAAACGTATTTCATTACGTCTGGCTTTCAACAGGCTTTTTGCTTTGTTTTGTTTTGTTTTCAGCTGGCTTTTTCTTTCTGGCTTGGGTGGCCAGGCTGCTTTGGTGGTCACTTATTTTCCCATCAGAGATATTCAAGTTTATCTCAGATTAAAGTTCTACCATAATTAAATTTTATTACTTGCAACAGCAATTTATTCTCATTTAGACTGATGATATATCACCCTGTACATTCTGACAAGACAGAAAAGGTCTTGAAGAACAGGCCAAGAAAATGCTGTGCATGTTTGTTTATGTACATCATACCATTTAGCTATTGCACAATGCATCGGCCGGGAGATATTTCTATTTATAATTTCATCAGAGAGAAGAGGTATTTCTTTTTGCCTCCAAGAACTGTTGATTAAATAATGCTTATTTTAAGTTTTCTCAGTTTTCATGAAACAATCTGGCAATTAGCTTTCTAAATGTTGAATTAGACTTTCTTGTAAGATGCCAGAAAAACTGTAATCTAACAACTGAGGCATCATTAAGGACAGCTATGGTCAAAACAGACACTCAGGTTTTAAAGTTGTTTGATTTTGATTCCTAGTGAAGACAGCCACCAGAAAAATACAACTCCACATTTCATCTGGAGGTATCTAGTCAAGTACATGACCCTTACTTAAACAAAACATTCAGGGGGAAGAACTGGGTATGTCATCCAGCCAAGAATGATTTGACTAGTACTAATGTCAGAAATACATCCTTGTGTCTGCCAGCATACAGACACTGGGGCTGAGTGGCCCAAGTGCATACAGCTGAGGGTGTATTCACATCACCTTCTCCTTTCTTTGATTCCAGTTCTTGCACAGCAGGTACCATTCAGGTTTACATATCTTCAGTTTGTATGGCTCCCATATATCACAAGTTCAGTTTAGCCCCTCACAAAAGGATTTTGTCCTTGTTTCCAGTCCCCTCTACTTTCAGAAAGATCTCAATGTAATACATTCCCAGATGGAAGATTTACTTCATCCAGATGTCAGAAGAATAGCTCTCCACTCTGCATCCTAGTGCTAGGACTAGAGTTCTAGCACTTGATTGTTTCCTAGAGGACATGACTATGCAAGTGTCACACAAAAGCCATACTTCAGAGTATGAAACTCTTAACATAGGAAAACACTCCAAATGTAGTGAAGTAAAACCTTAATGGGGGAGCTCTGACAGCATTTGTTGATGCAGGCACATGGAAACTAGCCATGGGAAAATAATTGCCTGGCAAAAGGTACAAGCACTTCATTTTCTTTTCAGCTGGTGCTTGATGAAAGATTTGTGCACACTTTTCATCATGTCAGAGATGCCAAGGCCGTCTAAGGCATTCCTCAACTGAGATGACAAAGGCCCTCCACTGCTCAATTCACACTGCTGTGGTTTAGTAAAACCTTTTATGTCACTTGTTAGACAGACGTGCACGAATGTGTCTTCTCTGCATGGCATTGGTGGCATTCTTTCTTGATAGCAATGGACTTTCATGTAGGCTGGATCAGTTAAAGTTATGTGAGCAGGAAGGACATGAAGCTGATACAAAGTGCAGTTTGCCATGCAATACACACATGGTCTTTGCTTAAAAAAGCTTTCAAATACTTCTTGTATCTGTGGGTTGCTATTTCACTACATTGCCATTTTAGACTCAAAGGGATAGTTCTGCCGTCTTAACATCTGTCAATAATGAGCAGGGCAAGACAATTTAATCAGTACTAATGTATCATGAATATATGACTAAACTGGATTTATGATTTTGCTTTGAATCTCATGGAATTCTATTACAAACAAGACCAAACACCCTTTATCTCCAGCCCATCACTAAAGAAGAGAGCACTCCCTCTGGTATGCTCTAATAGCCCTGTGCCATGTCAGATATGCAAAGCAATCATAAATCCACTTCAGCTTGTTAGTTTACTGCTGTTTTCTATCATCAGACAAGCACAAAGCAACTGGAAAGTGTCAGTGAATCTGGCCCTAAATCACACTTCTGTTTTTTTCTTTTTCAAGTGGTATTTTTAAGCCGTGCCAAGTAATAACATTCCGAGACACCCAGGGAAGACAGTTACACAACATTTACTGACTTTCTAACATGTCAATGGCCCTGTTCTCTGTGAAGTCCTGGATGCTTGGCAGTGCGGACAAAGCAGTACGAGCCCAGTTAAACTGAGTTTGCTAGAATAGTCTGTAGAAGTATACTATTCCTGAAAGAAGTACACCAGAGCTCAATAATTCTTTTGTTGTTGTTGTTTTGTTTTGTTTTAGAAATATAATCTGGGGAATAAATAAATTATATTTGTAGTGGTGAAAAGTTTCTCAAAAATTTTCTATAAGAAATTATTTTCTTCCCCTTCTTACTTTGAAATATACTACATTTACATTTTACTGTTTTCAAGAGGAAAACCAGAATCACATAAAAAAGATAAAGCTGCAGTATCAACCCAAGTTAAAAGTCAGATCAACAACAGGGTAGAAAAACAACAACACATAGAAGGTGCGAAGACAGTGGCTGGTGAACCTAGAAAGACAAAATTGTCTTTCTTTAGCAAGACATGCAAGAACACAGAAGTCCAAAAAACACCACATTCCTGAGTAACTATGCCTGGTTTCACAGACAGACTAAATGAAATGGCAATTGCTCATCCATTACATCTGACAAGGATGTTGCTGTTATTAAAAAATCATGTTTCTTTAGCGTGTCATTCTATTCCAAAGAAAACCATGAGACTACAAACATCATTCATGAGACATCATGATGAGTCCTCCTCTGACCATGGAATCACTTATAAACATATGGCTTTGGCAACTATGGGATTTAGATTGCTTAATGTGATAAGAAAGAGCAACAATTTAAATCTGTTTTTCCCAAACCAGTGATAACATTTTTAGTTGCATTAAACTAATTAGTGGATCAAATTAGCTACATTAGAAGAAAATCCTCATGAAAATCAGTGCTAAGACAATACACCAACCTACATTCAGTAGCAATAATCTAGGGCAGGTAAAAGAATATTTATTCTGGGAGCAAGTTACCATATTTGTCACTTAACTTTTCAGCCCTGCAAGGCTTCAAAAACGGACAGAAATTAAAACTAGTTAGGCAACCAAAGGGTACATAGAGACAAATGAGACCATAAAATGGCCTTTCTTGTCAAAAATTTGGGGAATTACATATTTCTTTTATGTATATTCATCTGCTCTTCCACAGGAGATGTAGTTCACAGGTACTTCATAGTGCTAACTCAGTGGTATATGCTTTCATAGGGCAGTCTGAAAAAGAGGTAAGAAATTAGTTATATAGAGGTTGGTATCATTTAATGGCCTGATTTCACAAAGGTCTAAAGATGTGGTCATCTTTTTCCCTATAAGCCTGCATTTTTGCCTGATTTTTATAAAGATAATTAAAGACTGTCAATTATTTCAGCTTGTAGAAAACTTTTGGTCCTGTGTCTGTCTTTGATACTAACACTTTAAAAACAGTATAGGAGCAAGTTTCACTTTCAGAATACCCCATGTTCTTATGACCACCACATGGGTCAAAAGCTCGCCTATGTGTGTCCTTGCTCTACACATGCTACCATGCAGTGAATGCTTATGCCAGGAGGCTTTATCTATATACTTGATAATAAAATAATCAGGAATGGAGCTCAGCTCAAGTAGCTTTTGTCTGTGGTCTTCTGAAGGCTTATTGTGCACAGCTCAATCTGTGACATGAAAAATCCAGCCTCCGGATTTTGCAAAAAATGTTTGCAAGTTCTGAAAACAAAGCACCTACCGAGAAAAGAGAGGTCCCAGAAATCATACATGACCCAGTATCTCAGTCCCTGTTTAGATCAACAGCTAGTTAAAGTCTCAGAGAACTTTCTGAAATATGAACCATACCATATTTCATCTGTAACCATACTGTCAATATCTGGGTAGTAGCCACAGAGGACCACGGGATAATTCAGGTGGGAAGGGACCACTGCAGGTCTCTAGTCCAAGCTGCTGCTCAATACAGACGTAAGTGTGAGGTCAGATGAGATTGCTTAGAGCTGTTGTCCTGGCTTTGTCTTGGACAGGATTTTCACCAGAAGCTGGGAGGGGACCACAGCCAGTATAGACTATCCATCTAATGGCATAATCTATGGCATCATGACATCACACTTGCTATATAAGAGTTGAGGGGAGGTGTTGTGTGGGCAGGGTACATGATCTCTGGCAGTGCCTTTGGTGCAGTGCTAGTGGGTCTGTGCGGTTTTATAGCACTCACTTTATATATTGCTTTAGTACTGTTATTGATATTACTCTTGATGCTTCTCCTCTTTTGTTGGTCTATCAAATTCTCCTTATCTCAATCCACAGGGTTTTGCCTTTTTCTCTCTATTCTCCCTCCCCTCCCAAAGGGCAGAGGTGAGAGTGACTGAGCAGCCACTTGGTGATCAGCTGTGGTCTAAATCAGGACAGCTCTACGCTGTGGGTTAGAGATAGCACAACCTCTCTGGGCAACCTGCTCCACTGCTTGGCTGCCTTCAATATATTGGTTTTGGTTTTGGTTTTTTCTTTGCAACACTTGGTAGCTTTTCTGTTCCAATGTATAGATGTTGTCTCTTGTTCTTCTGCCATGCATCTCCTTAAATAGCCTGTGTCTGTCTCCTGATGACTGCCCTGTACAAGGTTTGGGGGGGGCTTCCTTTATGTCCCCCCAACCCATTTCCTCACTGGACTGAACAAGCCCATATCCCTCAGCCTGTTCTCAAAAAAGAAGTGTGTCATCCCCTCTGAGCATACTTTGTGACCCTGCACTGGACAATTCTAACATCTCTACAATTGCCCCTTCTGTACATGTAGTTGAGAACAGAATTTGGATGGGAGCACTCCTTTTTAAAGTTAGTTACTTCAGTATGTATTTTAAATAAAATGTGATGATCAAGTATCTACAAGACTTTCTCACTTAAATCTTATATCACACATCAGAGCTTTCAAATGCTTCTCCTTAGATATTCACATCACAAATCACAGAATTCATTCAGACTGTGGGCAAATAAAACTTCGGATTTTGTTCATGTAGGACTTCACCCACACCTGACCTTAATGTCAATATATCTCAAAGTGCAAAGTAGTAAAGTACAACTCAATAAATGAACATGTCTCCTATGAGACTCCATATTGTATTCCCTTACTCGATTGGGATGTTCACTTCTCTTTTCCTCTCCCTCTCTTTCACTTTCTCATTCCTTTCTTCTATCCATATCCCATCGTCTTTTATGCAGAAAAATTCCAAATACATTCTATTTTATACATTTGGTGAGAGAACTTTCAAACTCAAAAGGCTTTAAAGTTGCAGCACACCTAGAAGGAAAAGCCACTTAGGTCCAATTTTGGTTTCTGTAGTGGCTCTCGGCTTGTTTGGAAGAATAAATAAAGTAATAATAGTTGTAGCGCATCTTGATGAAAGATCTGGCAATCTGTGAGACAACTGGAAATGAAAAATATTTTTAAAAAGTAATAAAAATCAAACAATCAGAGTAATTTCTGACAGGTACAAAACATATTTCTGTGTGGCTATTTTAAAATTTTAATTCCTGAAGTTAATTAACTTAAAAAAGAATAATTAACCTGACTGGCTAAAACAATCTTTAAAATATCTTAAGTTCGTTATAAAAATTCAGAAGATTTCAAAGGCCTATTAAACCCAGAAATGCTATATTTCTTACAAAAGTACTGTTTAAAAAAAAACTCATAATTCTTACAAAGTATGTACCATTTGGCAGCTTATTACCTTCTGCTTTGGACAGGGAGTTACAATTTAATTTCAGGCAGGGAAAATACATTCTGGAATTGGTATGACAATTTTATAGCTTACTGTGCCATTAAGTTTCTCTGCATTCATAATGCTGCTCCAGAGCCAAAATATTTCCTTTTGCTATCTGGACCCCTACAAAAAAAGTGATACATAAATAAAGAACTTCTACTATGTGTGGCCAAATCTTTAGTCCAGAAAGGAAAAGCATCCCAATGAAAATGATGGTCTAGCTAAATGGTCAGAAACTGTGTCAGGAGGTTAAATTTCCCATTCCTGTTTGCACTTTACTCAGTGCCTGGATAAAATGAGACAGTAAAATTTCTGGTAGCTGGTGCCAAAGTCCAAAAGCCAAAGCCAAAGTTGTTTTTTAAAAAGCATTGTAAAGACATAGACTGTCTTTTTAAAGAAAGTGGCAGCAAAATCTATCATCATATGTTATACATGCCCAGAATACTTTAGTCATAGTAGGCCTGTCAGGGAACACAGGCAAAGGAATAGTCACTGTCCAGATTGTAACTCAAGCTCAGATTCTCAGCTCCAATAAAAACAGAACAAATTTGGGCATAGTTGGAAACACAAAAGTCACAGAGCAAACCTTCCCTGACATTTAAGTATTTCAAGGTATGTAACACCTGAGTGTAGTCTTTGTATGCACATCTTTTCAGCTTAAACTCTCAAATACCTACCTCATTCCTGAGATGTGATCTAGTTCTTATTGTAACTACATCAGCTTTTTCTCTCTTTTACCATGTTTAATTTCTCTTTATGACAGATACCTGCAAAATAAAGATCACAGGATCACAGGATGTCAGAGGTTGGAAGAGACCATGGAGATCTTCGAGTCCAACCCCCCTGCCAGAGCAGGACCATATACTATAATCTATTAGGTTACACAGGTCACACAGGAATGCATCCAGGTGGGTCTTGAAAACCTCCAGAGAAGGAGACTCCACAGGCACTCTGGGGAGCCTGTTCCAGTGCTCTGTGACCCTTACAGTAAAGAAGTTCTTCCTCATTGTTGAGGTGGAACTTCCTGTGCTCCAGCTTCCATCCATTTCCCCATGTCCTATCACAGGGCACAAGTGAGAAGAGGCTGCCCCCCTCCTCCTGACACTCAGCCCTCTTGTATTTATCAACATTAAATCCCCTCTCAGACTTCTCCAGACTAAAGAGCCCCAGTTGTCTCAGCCTTTCCTCATAAGACATGTTCCAGTCCCTTAATCATCCCCATAGCCCTCCATTGGACTCTCTCGAGCGGATCCTTGTCTCTCTGGAGCTGGGGGACCCAGAACTGGATGCAATATTCTAGGTGAGGTCTCACCAGGGCAGAGTAGAGGGGGAGCAGAACCTCCCTCGACCTGCTGGACACACTGCAATCCTAATGCACCCCAGGTACCATTGACCTTCTGGCCACCAGGGCACACTGCTGTCCCATGGAAAGCTTGTTGTCCACCAGGACTCCCAGGTCCTTCTCCACAGGGCTGCTCTCCATCAGATCACCTCCCAACCTGTACTGGTGTTATTTATTATTCCTTCCCAGATGCAGGACTCTGCACTTATCCTTGTTAAACCTCATTAAGTTCTTCTGTGCTCAGCTGTCCAGTCTGTCCAAGTCTCACTGAATGGCAGCACAGCCCTCAGATGGATCAGCCAAACCTCCCAGCTTCATGTTGTTCTGTTCCATCATCAATGTCACTGACAAAGGTGTTGAACAGGACTCGACCCAGCATTGATCCCTGGGCAACTCCACTAGCTACAGCTCTCCAGCTGGACTTAGCACCATTGACTGCCACTATTTGGACTCTATTGTCCAACCAGTTCTTAATCCATCTTACTATCTGCTCTTCTATCCTACACTTCCTGAGCTTGTTCACCAGAATGCTAAGGGAGACAGTGTCAAAAGCCTTGAAAATGAGCTTCATCAAGCTCCAAGAGTGGTTTATGGGAGTGAGTGAGCAATAGCCAGTAAACTTTGCTGCTTCAGTTCAATAACAACAGCAATGTGCATGATGGGCTAAAACATAAAAACCTCATTCAGTTTGCCTCAGGTTTGTCCTAGCAAATTCCTGTTAATTCTTCCTTAAAGCCATGAATGAAAGTTAGATTAAAACATCTTTTTTTTTTTTTCTCCAGTCATTATATGGCCTTGACTCTCATCAGACAATCCCTTATAGAAGTCTAGTCCTCTCTTAGTGGTCTCTTGAAGTGAGACTGGCATGAGCAGGAAAAAAAGAAAAAGAAAAAAGCAAAAAAATAAGAAAGCATTATACTTAGCATCTTAAATGAATTATATTAAGAGAGATAAATCAAATCAACTCAAAATAAGAATTATTTTTTATTACATTGTCTCTTCTGGAACAAATTACAGCTTGTTACAAAAACTGATCTGAATACTTCTGTTGTCTGGTTTAGACTATTGCTAGTTTTGAGGTTTGTTTACTCAAAACAGCAGAATAGTAAGTGTTATATCATTACAAATATTAGGGTGTTTGGTATTTTACATTGGCAAGGGACATTTGGGATCAGATTATTAGCTGTTCATCATTTATTCTTTTTCTTGTCTTATTCTTTGACTAAAACAGCATCACTTGTTTATATGCCTTTAAATATACTCATCAGTATAAAGTAACTAAGGACTTAGACCTGCACTCTGTTCTTAGTCAAGAGAAGTTCAGAAAGGAATCCACTGAAGTATTTGTTTAACTGTTTTACTGGATCAGGCAAAAAATTATCAGCATACTGGTAGATCAACTTCATCTGTACGATACTTAAATGAAAGAAAAAAATCTTATATGAAACCCCTAAAGTTATTGTGTACTTTACACATTTGGAACAGGTAAACAGTCAGGATTTTCTATGGTAATACCTGTTGTATTTATGTTACACTTTATATAGGACACACTTTTTTGTTACACCAAACCTTTGTGACTTGGTCCCTACAAAACAGCCTGCTAACCTTACCAAAGCCACCAAGAGCATCAACACCAAAATATCTGCAAAGTGGCTACTCCAGGTCTCTGTAGCAAAGAGATTTACCTAGTGATGTCAGATGTAGCAGCTGTTTCAGATTACCTCTTCTCCTTAATAACTTAATTCTCTGGTAAAGCCAGATTCTCCTTCCTTTGGTGTTGATTAGTGCTTCAGGTAAAAAAAGAAAGTCCAAAATGTTATTTGCATATAATCCTTCTTTTTTTTGGTCAATAGATCTCAAGAAGTTCTTTTATTAAGGTATTTCTTTGAATGGCTTTCAGACCTGTATTCAGTCCTGGATATTTGTGGGGATGTCTGAAGTCTCCATCTGCATAAATTAAAATACTTTTGACTCTTTTTTTTCTACTTCCTAGTTATTTCTTAAGAATTCATCTTCTAATACCACTCAGAGAAGTCTTCCAAGAGTTCATTCACACAATTCAGGAGTCAACCATATTTCATAATACTGGCATGAGTTCATCTCGCCACATTTCACAGGAGTCCCATGAGACTGAACTAGAAAACTTCCTTTATTTTCAGCAGTCTTGTAAAGGAAATATCTTGCTTGGCCTTCAAAACACCTTAAAAGCAAAACCCTGTTCTCTTAGTTTCTCAAATAACAGTTTCATTGATTAGCAGAAGAATCACACAATTTACCCTGAATTCACATAATATTACTTTGGTTTGATGTTTAAAATTACATGTAACAAAGATTTGTGATGTTTCTGTCAAGTCAGATTCACTTCAGACCTGGGAACTAGCTCAATAATTAATAAAGTTTTTTTTCATACAGAAAATCATGGGCAAATTTTGCAAAACTTGGATAAACCAACAGATGTCCAAATGATTATTTAAAGATCATTAGAACTTAATTGTATTCTCTGACAACCTCATGGCATGAGTTTCTTTTAAACACTTCCTAGGTTTTACTGTGCCAAAAATAAGTGAGAATAGTAATTTATTAAAATATACTGACAAACACATATCTAATCCATCAGCAAAAAATAAACCACATTTGAAAAATTAACCACATTTGAAACAGGTATTAGTTCAATTCAGTTGGTGGCTGAACTGATGATGGATCTGTTTTTTCTATAATTTTACTTCTTTTTTACATAGTAAGTTATTTTGTGAAAGCATCAGGAATTGTAATGACCAATTTGCAATCTGTTATGCCAAAGGCATTATAACATGTTTACGAAAACTTTATGGTAAATGTCCTCTTTGCATTATAGTTGAATACAACAAAAACAATGGTGGAAGAAATACAGAAAGGAACAAGAAAAGATAGAAAGAAGACCCACATAGATAAATAGATAGATAAATAGATAGATAGATAGATAGATAGATAGATAGATAGATAGATAGATAGATAGATAGATAGATAGAGTTTGGAAGGGTATGATTCTAATATCTGGAAATATCATTAGGAATCAGGAGCTGATTAGTTGCATTGACAGCAAACACCCATGGTGGCTTTGTTGAAGTCACTAACACCTTGGCATAATTTTTTTGTTATTAATAAGAATATTTATCAGCACAGAAGTAATGGTTAAACTTAGATTGTCTTCTTTGAGATGAAAATGAATGCCTGGAACCTTGTATCTTAAAAAGCTGTCCAATTAATAACCAGTTTATCTCATCAGAAGGTTTTAAAGCATAAAACATTGTGACAAGATTCTTTTAATAGATCACAACCAGCCAATAAAAATGTTTTTCCTCACATGTGTAGAAATAAATCATTTGTATAAAATAGAAATTGCCTGCTGTGCTTCTTATGAAAATAACTGTAGCACTTCAGACAATGAAACTGAGGGTGGAACTACTAACAGTTATAAATACAACATTAACAACGTCATTGTATTTCCCTTGACTTCCACACTTGTATCTCTGGGGAAATAAAGGCCCTGTTATTACTAACTTGAATTCCTGTCATTGTACTTTGGGATCAGTTGCTTGAGATGCAAGCCTAAAACATATGTCTAAGGTTATCATATTTGGGGTCATTCACAAGCATGATACACAGTTGGAAAAAAAAACAACAACAAAATAATTGGGTTTGTTTGTTTGTTTTTTTTTAGAAAAACACAGAGAGATCTGCAATAAATCAAGGTAAATATAAACTATGTGATGGCAGACTTTTAGTGAAAAATGTCCCACAGTTTTTTTTTAAATTTATTTATTATTACTAAAAACCTGCCACACTGTACTGTAAGAATTGTAATTTGTTTTTCAAGTTTTCATGCAATCCAAAGTGATAATGTGACAGGCTTTGCCAAAACACCATCATTTTCTTCCCAGTATCTTTCCCTCCTTCACAGATGAAGTGAACTGATGACAGTAAAACCTTAAGCAAAGTGCTTATGCTCTGTTCTAGTTAATATTAGCGGATAATTATCTCTCAAAATTCAATAAAAATCTGCCTTGGTTCAGAGATGCTGCTAAACTGTTTTCATCAAGTTGTAGCATTCCTTTCCCTCTGGAAAGACTTATTTTTGTTTAGAAAGCACTGTGTTATCATTACATGCTAGATTGCATGATACACATAGATAAACCCTTCTTTGGTTAGTGTGAAATCCTGTTTCTCATGTAAATAGGTGACTGGGAGCTCTGGTGGAGCTAATCATGCTGTGGGTAAGGAAAGAATGGCTTGACAAAGTAATACCACAAAAAGTCAGACATACTTCCAAGATCCTAAAATATTATTGACGTATAAAACACGATCCAGTTCCTTCTCAAGACTCTCATTCAAAATAAATTATTGGAAACATAAATGAAGAAGCAGCAACACAGGGACAGAAGGGCAACTGTCCCAGGGTGCTCTGTCATGCTTCTCTAGAACCTGTGTTCATGGATCTTATACGTAATCTATTTCAAGAAACTCTGAAGTCCTTAAGAGAAACAAGGCAGAGAAATATCAGCACTCATTTATTTTGTGTTTAGATGTTATATATCTGGCTGTCCAATTCTTTCCTATTTCCATTCAGTCAAAAAAATGTATAGCTGTTCATTTAAAGAGGAATAGTCAGATGCTGGAATGGCAGCAGCAGCTTCTTGTTGCAATGTTACTTAATATGTATAGGTAAGTCAAAAAGAAGAAGAGTCTTTTAAGTTCTAGTCCCCTGATTGAGGGTACATCTGTAACAGTGAAATAAGTAGGCTCAAGCTATTCCCTGACATCAAGGCTGAAAGGCATGGGTCAGTTAGCATCCATACAGTTAAACTCGCAGTTTTCAAGACAAAATAGTTATAGTCTGCTTGCAGGGAGCAGTTCTTGCCCCTGTTAACTCCAGAAGAGTACCCAGGTATTCTCTGGGAACACGATAGCTAGTCACTAGAACTGTGCATGGGCCTCCAAATTCCTGTGCCTTGGATGTTCCCTAGGAATGTCTAGTTTACTTACACAGGCATAGCCAGATGTTCTTGGAACAGTAAGAAGTGCTGTCTTCCTGCCACATCTGAAGCAGTCTTTGCAGTGAGAATGTAGAAACAAAACAGACAGAGGTGTTCTATTTCTCTTTCTTGTATTCTTCTTCCCTCCTATACTTCAGAAAAATGAAAGATTCTTATCACCTTGCTTTTTCTCTATAATGATATAGCAAAAATTTGTTTTAGAAGTAACCTTTTTTTCACAGATCTATTTTCAGAATAGAGGATTTTTTTCTCCTCGTCTTCTTTGGTCCGGGACTGATAACTTCTGTTGTCTCACTTTTCCTTAGTCTGTCCAAGGAGTTGCTTCCGGAAGGTACTGAACATCCTAGAAGACACAAGGATCTGCACCTGTGGGGTATGCATGTGAACAGACCTCACTTTGTAGTTTTTTAGATGCTGTTTTTTCAGCCCTGTAAGGAATATCTACTATAGGTTTCAATATTTTCCTTTGCCCAGCTGGAGACTTCTGTTTGTGTCTTCCTCATGCATGGCCCAGAAAAGAGATTCTTGTTATGACTTGAGGCCATTGTTTCTCAGGTCTCACCAGACATCCATCTTTTCTAGACATTTCAGACTCATATGCAAAACAAGGATTACTAATGCATGCCTGTGCAGATGATATATTATTAAGCACAGAACTATGGATTAATTTGTGACAAAATATAGGAGTCAATTACTATAAAAGGTGCACACCTATGGCTACACAAGTGAGAGCAAATGACATCTTGTTTTCAAAGTGAAAATAAAATTATTCAGTGAAGCATCAAGGATAGGAAACTTTTTGAATAAAAAGGAAGATTTATGAAGGCATCAGAAAATAACTGGTTTGTAAAACAACTCAAACTAGTCCCAAATGTGACATCTTGTATTAAGCATTGTGGAACCCCATTGTAGCTATGTATTTTCCAATCCACTCAAGATCAGGATATTTTTGAAATCTTGTAACATAATTTAATCTCCCAAAACTGGTAGCATCTATTGTGAGCTCAGGAGAGGCTGAGCAATTATTCAGGCCAAACCTTTGGAATTTACTGGTTTTGTCCATTATTATAAAAATATTTTTTTCAGTTTTGTGCCTTAATACTTATGTGATTTTTTTATATTGACAAAGCTCCAGTGGACACTAACTTCAAGCCAACAGTGTCTTTAACTTGGAACCAAGTGCACATTTCCCACCAGTTTTCTGGAAACTGAATCCATTTTAACAACAAGAACTCAAAGCACTGATTGCTGTTGTACCTATTTTTTAAACTAGGCACCTAAATTGAAGTAGGCAGAAAGGAAAAAAAGAGCTGAAACAGTAAACATTGCAAACTCTTAGCATATGGTCCCCCTGCAGAATTCAGAGAAGTCAGTCCTAAGTAATCCTATTGAAAAAGGAGAGGAAAGGAAAGAGGAAAGGAAAAGGGAAACAAGAAAGGAAAGGGGAAAGGAGAAAAGGAAAAGGGAAAATGGAAAAGGGAAAAGGGAGAAGGGAAAAGGGAAAAGGGGAAAGAGAAAGGGGAAAAGGAAAAAGATAAATCATTTGCCTCAGACGAATTCTACCTATTTAACTTCACAGGTAATGCCAACATAGAAAGGCTTCAGCTCTCTCGTCAGCTCTGAGGCCAACTGGCCTAGTCAAAGTCTCTACAGATAATTATTCTCACCTTCCAAAGAAGGGTGGTCTCATTTATAGTACCTCTTAGGAACAGATCCTCAAGTGTACTTTCAAATGCTCTGACATTGTATATAATATATATATATATATAGAGAGAGAGAGAGAGAGAGAGAGATAGATAGATAGATAGATAGATATAGATAAGCTATTGCTTATTAACCACATCATGGACTACTCTGACAATGCAAAAATACTGATAGCTGCAGAATAATGCATAAGTTCATGTTTTCACACTGCTTAGTTTTCTAACATATGATGAGAGAGACATCTAAATTAAAAGCATTATTGGTCTAAGTTTCCTTTCTTACCAATTGGAGAGATAGGTCCTTCATATTTCACATAGCCCAAATCACTCTGCATATGTTGACCTTTTCCCATTGAATCTAGGGGTTCTGGGAAAACTAAACTCTATGTACAAGTGACTCAGTTAAGTTTATACATCAGTTGGAACTAAACCAGTCCAAACTTTGCCACACGTCTTTTTCAGACTACATGCACCATAATTTATAAAGTTCTCAGGGCAAAGCCTATCTTCAGCGTTATTTGTGCATATTCAACAAAGACAGCCCAGTCTATTAAATCCAGTGAACTTATTTTCTGTACAGTAATGTTTTTTCAATTTTCAGATATTATGTGTAGATTTAACCATTTTTTAACGTTCCATTACAAAATTTTCTTTTATCAGAGAACATCGCCTTTTACTTTTCAGTATAAAAAATGTTAGAATGTAAAAGTCTTTTCAATATTGCAGAGTATATGGTGTCCTTTACTTATGACATGTTTATTAAACCTGGATTTTGTCCAGAAAAATATATCACTGGAGCTATTTTATTTCTTTTGGTATCACTGTTTTTAACTTCAAAATAATTGAATTCATCAAATATGTCTATTATGAAGGACCCTGTACTGTCTCTCAAGAAACCCAATGGGAGTGCTATTATTGATTTCCAGGAGAGTAGGATTGGGTCCAAATTATCTGAGTCAATGCCAAGAAAAAGTTTGTTTTGGTCTGAGCTTTTGGCTAGTTTCTTATGCCAAAAATAGAGATAAAGGAAATGTTTCCTCGATTATGAATATTAACCCATTTGAATCAAAGTATGTTTTGCATTTTTTCTAGGCAATGGCTTGTTGCATATTCTGTACAGCTTCCATTTCTAAAATCGCAGTAAAAGTGTAATACATACTTTGATTTGCCTAGAAAAAGTGATATTAATTTACTAACAGCTTAAAAGGTGAGTAAAGTTACACAAGGAATATTAGTTAGTTAGTAAACAGACGTTAAGAAAATGAATAAATTATAAAAGAAGAAATATGACAATGTCATGGAAAGGATGTAAGATTAATGTTACATGACAGAGAAAGATGATAAATATCAAAGAAAGCAACAAACAGATGTAGGAAAAAACTTATCTTTTTAACTCGTTCATCCTATCTAAAACCTTATTTCAGCTAAAACTCATAAAATGGGCTTCATGACATCTAGTTTTAGCCACCTAGAAGCTTGAAAATGAAATCCAAGCTAGAGAACATACTCGCCATAGAGAGTATGTTCATAAAGGAGAGAGAACAAGTGTTCTGAGCAATCATGCCATAATTTCCAGATGCAATTAATCACCTTCAGAGACAAGTGTTTTCATTCATGGAAAGAAATCTTACACAAGCTACTTCAGAATTATCATGTATCATGCAGTTGTCTAGCTCAAAAATTTCTCAGAGTAGGACCTCCACCACACTTTTTTTTTTTTTTGTAGGTAAACAAGGAGTTCAGGGAAAAAGAAAGTCAATTTAGTCAGAATCCATCCACCACGTGCCTAGTAATTGCTGAAAGTCTCATTTGCATCATACTTTGAGGCACAACACAGCCCTCCACAGACAACCTATGGCCAACCTGCAGAGATTCATTAAGCTACTTAGATAGCTCTTCACCTAGCCTTAAAAAGGGATGATATTTTTTTCTCTTCCCTGTTCCAGAGCCACCAATTTCCTTACAGTTCAGGTTGAAATCCTCCATTGGTTTGCCAGAGTACCCTTTTCCAGAAGCTGCTCATCTTCTCCACTGAGTTACAAGTGGATTCAGCTCTGACTCTATGAGAGCTCCATCCACTTACATTTGAGGTGGGTGAATATTATTCTTCCCTCTGCAGAAGTCAATTCTAAGGCCCTCTGTAACCCTGTGTTCAAGGTTTCCCTGGAACTTGTGTGATATGTCTGTAACAGTAAATAGGATTAACTAGGAACCTAAGAATCAATAGCATGTCACAATTTACTTGCACATATCTAAACACTTTTCCCTCACTCCCACACCACAAACACACCAAAATAAGGTGGCTGTGTCCAGATTTCTTACTGGAACTATGTCTGTCATACATTATCCTCATAACATACCCAGGCATGATCTAGGCCAGTTTTAGCTGTCACAGACATAACCACACTGCTACGTTGGGGATCTCTGAAGAAGGGTGAATTTAACCCATCCATCAATTAATAAGATACATATGGAATTACTATTTCCTGATTGCCAGATCTTGCTCTTGCACACTAGATCCATAACTGTTCATGGTATTTAACAGACTGGAATGCTCTTAAACATACCACATGCCAAGGGGGAAGAAGTGGAAGCCTTCATAAATAAGAGTTGGCTTATGTTCTTAAGAATATATTCATCACTCAGCCACTGATATGTGGCAGGAACCACAGCTAACATGAAAAAGTTAGGGAAAAAAAAATTTTCTATAGCTATTCCCTTCATTTTCATTCCAGATGCAAGATATACGTGTGTGTGTGTGTGTGTGTGTGTGTTTCACCTATTGAGCCTGTTGGGGTTTAAAATGTTAAAAGAGGCAGAAAGATTGCTTGAAATGACAACTGCAAAAGGAATGATAAGAAAGTGAACTTTATCTTTTTTTTTTCACAGTGAGGGCAGGCAACAAGGTACATTGGTAGATTCATCACTGGTCTGAAGCATAAGAGTGCTCAGTGTTAACTAACCCAAACTGTATTATACTACCAATAAGCAGCAGAAAATATGCTCCCCAGCACTTACCAGTCCTTAAAAATGTTAAATTTGGTAGGTATCAGTTTTAACATTGTTGCATTCATACTGACAAGATACTTTTGGCAAAATGGATGTTACTACAAAAGCTATCATACAATAGAAAAAATTACAACTACATTCTTAAATGTTACAGCATCTTCTCTTCTTTGCCCTAATTCTCAAGGCTTTTTGTTCTTTGCATCTGGACTTCTGGCATAACACAACTATGAAAGAAAAGTGCATTTCAGTCAAGTGATTTAAAGTGAGAGTTGCATCAATCTACATACAAAGGAATAATTTCTGAAGGATGTAACTTGTATTTAACCAGGAAATTCCCACTAAAATGAAGTATTTTGTTTGCAAGGGCATTCTGTGTCTAAAACAGAGGAAGCAGTGATCTTCATTCACGTCACTAGAGTAGACAGGCAAGGCATCTGTAGGGAGGACATTGGTTAATGGGTTATCATTCTCTTATATTTAAAAATACAACTTTGGCACTTTATTTTTAACATAATAGGAGCAAGTTCATTCTGCTGACAATGAACAGAAATAGGGGAAATGGCTCAGATATGATGAAACCCTTTTTGACATTTCACCCAAATTAGAATGACCCTTTTGGAAGCTGCAATATTTGCACTTAGTTTTCTTCAGTGTCATTTAATTTTCTTCCTCTAATGATAACCAAAAACATAAGTGATGAGGAATGAAGTCAAAGAGAATTATTGAACAATTTTGGTCCTGACTAGAAACAAAAACACAAAAAAAGTAAAAATAGCCATAGATGGAGTTTTCAGTGGGATAAAGCTGCTTCCAAAAGGTACTCAAAGTTTCATTTGCTAACTGAAACTGAATGCACACTAATTCAATAAGGTAATACAGTGCTGTAAATTTCTGTTCAGTTACTTTGTACATTTTACAGGCTCCCATTTTAAAAGAAAATTGCATGTGAATGTCAAACACACCAGAGAAGAGCCACACGAGTCATAGGAGTAAACTCATGAGGTATTTGATCTTCTGGGCAGATTTAATGAACACAGGAAGACAAAGGTGTGCGTTGGATTTGTAGGCCACCAGGAGACTGGCAGAGTGCAGAATGAGCACATAATTAAAGATACTGTGTTCTATCCACTTACTACAGAATAACAGCACTTACTCAATTATGGTGAAAGACTTTGAATATGTCCATAAGAAGATACTGAGTTTTTGAAGGACGCAGCAAGATCAAGTCTTCAGAGGTAAAAAATGAAACAGTAGAAGAAAGGTTAGCAAATTTAATCTACGAAGGGTAGGTGAGAGGATAAAATATGTCCTTTTGTCAGGACAGATATGTGGGTCATGTTGCTAGCCTCTGAATCTGTGAAGATGGAGGTCTCTCTGGGCCTTGCAATACATTCTTGTCATATTCAGAAACTTTGAAGGACAAGAGCCGGAGAAGAAACCAGAAGGTTACTCTGAGAAGAAAGAGCATTCTGTGGCTTCCAGTAAAGTTCAAGTTCTTCTATGGAAAGACTTCAATTGATGAGGTCAAGGATACAGAAAGTATATGAGCTATTTCAGGAAGAGATATTCCAGAAGCAGAATTTCAAGGCCTAGATGAAAAAAGGCGAAAAGATCAGGGGAAAGAAAATAGCTTGAGAGAACAGTTAGCAAAGGAAAGGAGATAGAAGCTTTCACTGAGACAGTGCCATAACAGGGAATCTTATTTGGCAAAAGAATGGATGCCTGTAGCAGAAGGTCTTCAGCTTAAAAAGTTGTACGGATTAATTTCTGAGTGATGTTGGGGACCATATGATTTTGGAAGCTTAAGAGAAAGAAATGTAGGTACTCTTCTTTACCAAAGCAAAGAAGGAAGGGTCATGAAGGGGTGGTTACAGAAAAATGATACCTAAAGGTCAAGGATGGTGAAAGAGCTCAAAAAAAAAAACTAGTGAGAACTTTTCCCTGGAGATATCAAAATGTATTTTTAAGCAGGAAGGAGCTTTGGAGAGTTCCTCTTGAAACAAGAATACTTCATTTCCTGGAGATTAAAAAAAAAAAAAAAAAAAAAGAAAAAGATTGTTTTTAGGAGCAAAGAGGTCCACTTCAGAAAATGAAAATTGTGCCTTGATCTGACAACAAATACATGACGGAGCTACTAGAGCATCAGCACAGGCTTATTGTAGAGTTGTAGACTCAGAAACAAGCATGTTGATGTTCTATTAAGGCCTGCAAGTGGAGTAAGTGTCACAGAGCACAGATCTGTGCAAGCTGGCTAGAAGAGCTCTGGGATCCTCAGTACCAAAGAGATATGGATGTAGTGGAGAGAATCCAGAAAAAGGCCATAAAGATGATTTTACTGAGAGGGTGACTGAGCACTGACACAGTTTTCTCACAGAGGTTGTGGAGTCTCTATCCTTGGAGATATTAAAAAGCTGTCTGGACACAGACCTGGAAACCAGCTGTAGGTGGCCTTGCTTGAGCAGAGACATGGACCAGATGACCTCCAGAGGTCCTTTCCAACCTCAACCATTATGTGATTCTGTAAAGAGTACTGATGATAGCACCTATGGCTACCAAAGCTTCTCAGCTGAAGGACCACAGACAAGTTGTCACACAAAATCACAGCACTTAGAAAACAAAATGGATTCCAGAAAAACAAAGCTAAACAAAACTCCAATGCACTTGGGAGAACCAAGGACAAACTCCATTGTGTAGCAACAGAGTGGTCTGTCTTCTATGGAGGACTTGGAAGTTGCAAGTCAAAACCTGTATGGGTTATGTAAAGGATTGTTTTAATAGAATCATCCTGGTGATGTCAATAGAAGTTGGGTTTTGAGGCTTTCAGAGGACACCTTCTATAAACAAAATGACATCTGAAAACAAAAAACCTGTTTTCTCTTGGCTAACATCATATGATCCTCTAGCACTAAATATAAATGTATGTAAATCTGACATTTACAGTTTGAGTATAAAGGGTTAAGTATAAAAGGAGAAGTCATGTTATTCCATGACCACATATTTTTTAATTGGTGGAGGATAAATTTTGCTGCAAAATGTACAAGATAGCAATAACACATGCCTGTTTTCAATATATCAAGGACTATGGCTGATGAAGTCCTGAGAAGACATGTATCTAGAATAAATCAGAATGTCTATGCAGATACAAATCCCTCAGCAGTGCCTTGAAAAATGTAATTAAAGTAACCTTCCCAGCAATCAGCTTCCCTTATTTGAAAGTGTGTTTTCTGTTCCTTACTGAACTGAAATACCAGATATGTCCTTACCAGAAATGTGGTGTCCAGTAGGACTAGTAGTGTTATGAGCTTCCTAGAAGTTATCAACAAGTTTCAGTCTTTGCTGACTTGAAGAATGGGCTTTCTCCACATTGAGAGCTGACAAACTACCCAGCTATTTTCATGACCAACAACCAAAACTGAGAAAATGGCCAAGCACTGGTTTTCATCCACAATCCAACATTTGTTTGAAATAAATGTGAAGAGCTTCTTCAAAAGTCTAATCATCAAAGACCTACATGTATATATAAGATTTTTTAATGTCTTACAGGAGACAAACTTAGAGCCCAAGAATATTAAGTAAATCTGCAGAAAGCCTTTTCTGGGTCTCTAGGAGCATTTGTATAGGCTACAGGCATCCACATTGACAGTGCTCCCATTTCTTGGAGACTATGGCAACTAAACTCTAACTTTTTCTTATTTCCTGGGGTAATTGCTGCATTCTGTCAGTGCAGTCTGGTGAAAGTCACGCAATCATAATATCATTTAAACTGGAAAAGACCCTTGAGATCATTCAGTTCCCTTGGGGGAACAACTTCTGCCTTAGAAATTGAAAGGTCTCCTTCTCCAACCTGAGCAGAGGATTCCAGATAATATATTAGATGTTAAGAAGTGCAGCCACTTTACTGACCAGAAAGAGCTGCAGTGTGTTGTGGCAAGAACTCTTTCAACACCCCTACTCAGGGCCGACCCCACAGTAACAGATGTGATTTGGAGCTTGTTGGAGCTGTACTGAACAGAAACAAGCATGAAGCCAATAAAGAGCCTGTGGACAGTCACCTGAGATCTCTTCCCAGCATGGATTTTATTATTCTAGCAATTTTTAACTGGATGGGTTTATTGGCATAGAGCTTATCAGCACCATTTAAAGTTGGTATGTTGTAGTGTGTTCATTCTATCCAGATGAATGCTGTATTTGCATTACATGGCCACACTTGTAGAAGAGCAGGGATGCGTGAATCACTGCACCTCCTGTTGAGGTTAGACATTTTGTCTGGAAATGAATGTAATCCGGACTTGAAAGGCTCTCCTGGAGTGATTTCTGTGCAACAACATAAACAATGTATGGTCACTTATCACCTCCTTTGTACAAATAAATACATTTCCCAGCAGCTGAAAAAAAATGTATTTTTTTTTTAAACAACAAGTCTTAACTAGGCTTCCTGGGAGATTCTGATCCAAACTCCTACTATAAATGGAATTTAAAAGTAAATTTGATCTTTATTCTACTAAAGTATCATGGGAAAAAAACAAAAAATAACTCTGTAACATTCAGAAATGCTGCTCTTTCAAACCTACAGTTACATTCCCAAACCTATTTCAGTAGGTTTATAAACAGTGAATCAGTGTAATTTATACATCAACTTAATTACTTGCTGCTATATTAACTTCAGAATTTTAATTAACCTAGTGATTTGCTTTGCTGATGCTGAATAGGCAAGAGGATGGGAATAAGTTCACTAAGTGGCATTTTATTTTTAAACTTAGATGGGAAATAACATTTCAGTTAGCAATTAGTTGGACAAAAAGGCATAAGCTTTATTCCATATAAAAATCCTTGTATTTATGTAAATAAGGACTGTAAGAGACAGACAAATGCTGTTTTCTTAGACAAATTTGATTTGTCTTTCACTGTTTTGCATCATACCATTTTAAGGTAAAGTACGGGATAATTTACAATGTAATCTATATTAAAACAGGTATCTGCACAAAAACTTAATGTTTTGTGATATCTACAGCTATTATTTTAATATAACCTTCTATGATAAAATATTGTTCAACTGTTTCAAGACTTAGGTGTAACAACAATACACTGCAGTTGACAGACAACACTATAATTTACAGAAGTTCCTTAGGTTTGTAGAGGAAGAGACAAAGCATAACTACACATCACAATAAAAAGGATTTCATATTTTTACATTAATTTAGACTAAGGGGGAAAAAATGAGACAGATAACGCCATTTGCCTGTATCATCTGTCTGGTGATGAGCAGTTACAAAGCCGCAATATCCTAATTTCTCGGTTTCTCAGGTTATATTTATTCCCTTAAAATTGCCATTGGTACTGTTTCTGTGGTAATTTTTAAAACAAAAAAAAAAAAAACCAAAAAACAATCTGCTTTATGACTTTAATTCACCTCATGCATCTAACATGTGGCTCACAGTGAGATGGCTATTCTTCCTAATCATCCCAAACCTGCCCCAGTTAGTAAGCAAATTTGCACCAGACTCACTTTAAAACAAAGCAGTCCTGATGGGGCAGATTTCTGAGGCTACTAAGTTAATGAACAATGTAAACAGAAAATTAATGACATTTGCAAAAGTTCCTGCAAGCACATGACAAAATTCCCATTGATTAAATGCGTATAACATAAATTAAAATTTACAGTCCTGTGATGCGTCTCATGAGGTTGTTAATGAAAGGGATTTCTAATGCTGTTAATTGTGGCCACTTCTCATTATTCAAAATACATATAACATTATATTTTTAAAAGTCATTCTGGTGTTAAAAAATAAATCTTGTGGCGATTACAAGTTATCCAGTCAGTATAACACTCCAAATTAAAAAAAAACAAAAACAAAAACAAAATCCATCATAACAAAACAAAACAAAAAAACAACAAAACAACCCACAGTAAAAGCATTATCAGTCATTGATTGAAACTGCATCTGTTTTATAATCAAAACAGTGACTGGCTAAAATTCATATTATTATAGCCAGTGGGACGAAATGCAGTGGAAGAGCAGAATATAATTAAATGAGTGTCAGACAGTCTGGAGGATCTTTTAGATCGTGGTCCAGCTTTCTCTGTTTTATGCAACAATGAACTTTCCATAGGACAAGGAATATTTCTGCTTTGTAGAAAAGAAAAAAAGCAGGACACACTAGCAGTAGTGTGCATAATGTTATATCATTCATTC
>JANHGL010001315.1:0-23096 GCA_024611195.1 Ceyx melanurus
ATTATTAATATATGAATTATATAAATATATTATAAATATATTAATATTCACCTTCTGCTGCTTGGCACAGATGTGTGCAGGTAAGAGGCATCTCTTTGCAGTCCCCTCTCTTGTTTTATTGCTCCTGTCTTTGGAGCTTTTCCCTTTCCATTTATCTTGGTTTGGGTGTCAACTCTCTGCTCTAGGAGCTGTGCTGGGAGGGTATTTTAGTGCTTCAAGGTTGTATTTTGCTGGAAGATTAAGTGGCTCTACTACAGCTAGGCTGGGAAGGAGGAGGAGCTGCTGAAACCCTCTGGTGTTGCTTAATCTTCCCTAAGGGACTGGAGATGGGATGAGCTAGTGTGGGGACTGGGGAAGTGTCTGATGTAAACTTCATTCTAATGCTCCTTACTCTTCCCAGTGCCTCTCTCAGACAGCTTGCCTTCTTGTAAGGCTTTCCTAAATCTCCCTCTCTGCATGTTGACAAGTCTGGTCTTTAAAGCTTTGTGAAGCCTGCTTAGTGCTAAAGGATTCAAGAACAGACAGCACTGCTTCTGGTGCTGCCACTGGAGGGAACCCTAAAGACAGAAGTTCAAGTCTTCTCTGTCTTCAGGCTTTGCCTCTTCTCAGGTGATTGGGAGCAAGATCTATAACTTCCCACCCTAAAGCCTCCCTTTTGAGTCAGAGTTTGCAGGGGGAGAGGAGAACTTTTTTTTTCATGCTTTTTTTGGTAACTTTCTGCTTGAAGCTAATGAATCCAAGTGGTCCATGGGCTGATACCACCTCTAAGCACAAAGGCCTGAATTCCTCTGAGAGGAACCTGCTGGGAGCACTGGGTAACTAGTGCTGTTTGTTTCAGAGTTAGGGTAGCCAGCCCCTGTAAGGACTAGTATTTATTTCTGTACACAAAGGCAAGTCATCCTAGACTTGTGGTCAAAGATGCCTGGCCCATAGGTTCATTCATAAAATGAATTTCATAACTGCTTGGCAATGAGTTAATGTTGGCAGTGACCCAGAGCTGCCTTTTCTGCTCCCTGCTGCTCCTGCAGACTGCTTGGAGTGCCAGCTAGAGCTGCTCCACAAGCTGAAATAAATTATTTCCTTGTATCTCACCTTCTCCTCTGAAGGTTGGGTGCAGTCTCCTTTTCTGAGAGGCACAGAGAAGAGGGGCAGTAGTACAATTGGCCAACAGGCAAAAGCAGTCTTTGAACTTCCACTGCTGATTGTTGTCACAAGGCCTTGGACAGGTAGCAGCTGTCACTGGAGAGACCATCCCATGACTGAAGTGCACATCTGTGTATAAAACAGACCATAAATGCATTATAATTACATGAAAGGCTGCTGTTCCCTGTGAGTTACACCTGCAAATGTGCATATATGATGTTTTATGTTCAGTAACACTGGTTACCCCATCTTCTGTGTGTTCTGTGGCAAAAGTTTCCTACACAGATGGGTGAACCTCTACAAAAGTGGTGCTGTGTGGAGAAATCCCTTCTGCTGCTCTTAAGGCAAGCAGATAGAAACTTGCTACTTGGCAGACTGTGAGGAATTTTGTTTGGATTTGTCTCTGGTCTGCAGCAAAGCAAAATTGGCTCACCCTTGGATGCCTCCTGGAGTAGGGAAAAGAAAATGAGAATTAATACCTAAGTTCAGCTCTGCTGGTGAAGAAATGGGTCAGCATAGTGCAAAAGCTGGAGGTCCAGCAAATTTCTGAAGAGGTAACTTTTAGCTCTGTTTTTGTAAGTACCCCTATCAGTTTTCATCTAACTAATAAAGTTGAAAACAAACCAAACAAAATCCAACAAAAAAAATCTTGCAAAACAAATTTGCTTAGGCACCAGCTTTACTTGCTCATGAGAGCTGGGCTAAGTGACTGGGAAAGCAGGGAGATAAAGCTGTGAGAATGCTAAAATTTGGGGAAGCAAGCCTAAGAATTGAGTATTTCTTGGCTAGTACTTGCTGTCTTGTTATTGGCTTTTATTGAAGAGAGGGTGTCAGAGTTTAACAAACTTGAGCACTGACCCTTAAGTTGTATTTCTAACCTGTGCTGCAAACTTTTCCCTTTTAAAACAGGCTGAATTTTGCATTGGATCTGTTAAAAACCTCTCGTGACCAAGCAGTTGGAAGAACTCTGCCAGAGGAGCACAGCAGAATGCTTCCATGCTGAAGCAGTTCCCAATATACCATAGCTTTGGAAAAACTGGCATTCCTTTGCTGCTGACAGCACTGAAGAGCAGGAGGGGCTGAAACAGAACCCAGAGTTGCAGGTTGGGAGCATCTCTGTGGTCTTGGCTGTGCAGCAGGAAAGCTCTGAGAGCTGCAGCTGAACTTCCAACATATTGCTGTAGGGAATACTTGCTTGGAGCTGTGAGGTCTTTCAGCCTTTGAGGTTATGCTGTCTGGAAGCAGTGACATGCCTGTCTGTCCAGAAATGTAGACACCACATCTGTTCATAAAGCTCCTTTGCTGCATTCTGTGGTGTCCTGGGAGGTCCAGCTGCTGTGTGACCCGAGGTCTCAGAGTTTCTCCTTCAGGAGATGGAGAGTTGTGACTCAACAGGAATTCTGCCTTGGCTGTAGTATCAGATCTGAAATGAGAGGATTTACTGGATGTGTGGTGTGGGGAAAGAGAAGTCATTGCTACCCTCCTCCTTAGTCAGATTATCCTTGGAGAGGAGGAATTTTTGGAGAGTAGCTACTAAAAGGTATTGCTCTGAGATATGCTGTGGATCCTTTACAGTTTCTGAGGGTTAAGTGTAAAAAAAACCTTAACAAATGAGGTGGAAAAGGCAGGATCACTACACAGCCAAACTGGTAGTGGATTTGCCATCTCCCTTTTGAGTGTTTTGGGGTAGAAGAGCAAGTTGCCAAGTCAATACTGGGTGAATGGAAAGGGCTGATTATACCACATACAGGTATAATTCTGATTTCTTACCAAGTGATTGCTGCTCTTGCAATGCAATGGGAAGTGATGTGTCTGTTATGTTCCTTTTAATGGTAGGATGTGAATTACCAGCCCTTAACTGCAAAGCTCTATTGCAAGGGGAGTTCTGAAGATGGAGACTTTACAGTAAGGGCTGGGTGGCTTGCAGACCCTGTTGGCTCTTAGTTTTGCAAAAACTATCTCACCTCTGCAAGATGTTTCTGAAAACTCAAGCCATTGTGCAATGGAAAGTTAATTTCTTTGCCAAATCTGCTGTTGGCCTGTCTCTTCAACACTCTCCTCTAGCTGGGAAAGTGCCAAAGACACTTTGTTGGACAAAATCTTTGACTTCCATATGGAAATCAAATCCACTTGCTGCCCTAAATTATGAGGGGAATTTCACAACAGGGAACAGCAAGCTGGGGAAAAGTGTTTTTTTGGAAAGTTATCTGCCAAGGCTCACAAGAACAAAGTGCAAATTGTGCATGACATAGCACAGGATGATTTTTCATTAATACTGTTTGTTCTCTATAAGGTCTCTGGAAATAGTTGCCTTTGACTGTCTCTAGTGCTTTGGCAAAACCTGAACTCTGAGCAACTAAGGCAGCATCTTCCAAGTGCTAGTAAGGAGCCTCTAATTTGAAATATCTCATTTAACATGTTTCCCCCACAGGTTTAAATACGTGTTGGTAGATAGCGCTGAAAGTGTCATTAAAGACCAAACTCTCTGGCCTGATCCAATCAAAACCAGAAGAGGTAAGTCTGTGCCTTTGACTGGGACACTATTGCTTCATGAGCAACTCCTAGTCCTTTTGAAACACTTCCAGGGATGGGGACTCCACCACCTCCCTGGGCAGCCCATCCCAATGCCTACCCACCCACTCTGTGAAGAAATTTTTCCTGATCTCTATCTCCCCTCTTGCATTTTGAGGACATCCCCCCTCACCCTGTCCCCTTCAGGCCCTCGCAGAGCGTGCCCCCATTTTCCCCCTCAGATACTGCGAGACCACAGTGAGGTGTCCCCAGAACCTTCTTTTCTCCAGGTTGAGCACCCCGAAGTCTTTCACCCTCCCTG
The DNA here is from genome assembly GCA_024611195.1 of Ceyx melanurus. NCBI lineage: Eukaryota > Metazoa > Chordata > Aves > Coraciiformes > Alcedinidae > Ceyx > Ceyx melanurus. The sequence goes on from JANHGL010001315.1 coordinate 3,977, forward strand.
GTCACCTCCATGGCCTCCTCCGGCCCTGCTCCACCTTCTTCTCCCCTCTCGATGGGAGCTCCAGAGCCGGGCCCGCTTCTCCCACAGGCTGCTGGGCGCGATGTTCACCCCCCCGCCTGAGGGAGGGGTGGCGCGACCCCGCCAGCTCCGCCCCGCCCGTTCCATCGCCACGTTCGCCGAGGAAAATCGCTACAAACGGGGAAATCAGCAAACTACGTCCTCGGGGGACCCGCGGGATCCCGCTGGCGCTGGGCGGGAAGAGCTTTCAAGGGGAACTTTGCTCCCCGGGGCGGTTGATCCCCGGGCGGCGGGAAAAGCTTCGGGCGGTGTTGGCGGCGAAGGGCGCGGCGAGTCCCGCAGGAGGCTGGCGGGGCTCTCGGTGCCTCTGCTGGAGCTGGGGTTCCCGGGGAGGTCGGTGGAGTGGCTCGTCTCCTCCGTGGGGTGAGGGAGGAGGGGTTCCCGCGGTGTTTGCTCCTCAGGTTGCGGTGCCGAAGGCGGCGTTTGCCCCTCAGGGTGTTGCCGCGCCCGCCGGTTAGCGGGGATGTGCAGCGGGGTTGCCTCTGCCGTGCTTGTGAGGAGATTTTTAGCCTGTCTTTTGCTGTTAATCTACCTAGGGAAATCGATGGGGTCTCTCAAAGCGTTGCCTTCAAGGAAAACTCTGTGCGTTGCCCAGGAGGAAAATGAGGAGCGTTGGTCGTGCTGAGCCCTCCCTGTGCCCGCATTGAGAACCCAGCTGCTGCCGCCGGCGGGATTTGCAGCCGGCCAGGAGGACAGAGCTGGTTGGCGCCCTCGGTCAGTCCTGTGTCTTTCAGCTATTAGTGTCTTCACAGTGCTGAAACAGTCCGCTGTTTTCTCTAGATATGCTGATGGAAGAAATATTTATGATAGCCAGTAGACTAGTCACAGTTTCTCGATGCTCAAACGCCTGGAGGAATTTGCACTTCTCCCTTTGGTTGTTCCTGACAATCGCTGCCACTTACTCAGGATCCTGCAGCTTCTGCTTCCAGAAAGCCATTTTAAGGGGTAAAAGGAAACAAGAATGTCTCGAATGCTGGTTCTGACAGCATCCTGTGGTGAGATGCTTGCTTAATAATTTTGGTGAGGTACTAATGTCATTATTGAAACTTTCTCGGGCATTCTTTCCCTGCTGTTTTACTGGACTGGGTGATAACACAGTCTGTACCAGAAAAAAACGACTTGCACTACCTTCATATGTAGTTTTTACGTTGTGAATTCATAGTTTTCCATCTAGAACTGAATCTTGTTCTACAGATTTTGAAGGTTTTTGCTCTAGATAGGTTATGCTTTTTCAGTTTGGAATGTGTTAATGTTCTTCAGATGGCAGGGTGGCACCTGTGAAGGATGCTGGCAATGAAGGAAGGGAGTGTGGAGAAAATAAATATAAATAGATATATCAAGAAGAGATTGATTTATTTTTTTTTTCTACTTGAAAAGACATCCTGAGTCTGTTTGCAGAAGAGACCTGCGTGTTTTCCACAGAAAGCTGATGTGCCTGTGTCATAGGGTGTCTTTGGATTGTTTTGTTCTCTGGGATTTTTGTTTTGGGTTGTTTTCTGTCAGATGATCTCCAAACTTAGGCCCCTTGCTTCCAAATTTACTTCCAGCGTATGGGGGAAAAATAATAAAAAAATGCATCTATTTACTTGAAGCATTTTAGTGGGTATGGTTAATTTTATATTGAATTTAGACACAAGCAGTTTTCAGCTTCATGAGCAGCTGTATTTCCTTTAACTTCTGAGCTTACAGTGCTTAACAGTAATAGTTTGTTTTAGTTTTGGCCTTTTTAAAGGCAGAAGCACTAAAAAATACTTTCCTTTTTGTTATACTTAGGCCTCAGAGATGGATTCATCAGAACAATCACCAGTTAGAAGTGAGCAGAAGTCCAGGTAACTTGTGTTGCAGAGGTTATACAAGTCTGTCTCTTAATGAAAATCTGAAAACACAGTGGAAATATACTACTGAAAATTGGGTTTTAGAACAACATCACACTTGCAAACTTGAAATGACCCCAGAAACCAGTTTGACCCAGTGCTTCATGCTTGGTTAAGCTGTTTGTACAGAGTGATATACTTGCTGTGAGGAAGCAGTTGGTGCTCAGGCAGGCAGGAGGATCATTAGCACTGTATTCTTTGTAGGCATTAGCTAGCAGCCTTGGCCATGTGCTTATTGCTTCTCCTGAGACCATTTCAGGTTAAACATTATAGCTTTAGCTAGATGCTTTCAGATGGTTGTGAAATCAGAGGTGTTACCCAGATGGACAGGAGTTCAGAACTCTGCAGAAGTAGTTTTGAAAGTCAAGGGAATTCAGAGGTTTCCACTTCTTTGCAAAGGAATCATGAAAACCAGATTTTTTTTGACAGTTCCTTGTACTGTTTGCACGTTGAATACTGACATAGAACCAAATATGCCTTTGAGAGTGATCTGTGGTCAGCAGCACCTGAAAAGTAGGGTAGATGAACCTTTGATCTGAACAGGCACAGCTTGTGTATCCTCAAGTGACAGTAGATGAGAAGACCCTGAAAGGTGAAGACCTTTTACCCCAGGAAAACAAAACCTGTTTCTTTGAAATACTGTTATATTCTACTTACTTTCCACCAGACTGATTTGAAGTCATCCTTGGGTTTTTTTGGCTTCAATGAATTATGCACATCTTGTCTTAAAATAAGAAAAAGCCTTAAAGTGTATTGTGGGTTTGGGGAAAGCTGTGAGCTGCTGCCAAGACCACTCTTCTGCATAGAAACAGAACTCAATCCTTTTTGATTGGTTAATATTTTGCACAAGTGTTTTAACAGCTCACGTGGACTTGCTGAGTCAGCCCTGAACCTTGCAGATGAGTTAGGAAATGCACTAAAACTGCAGAGTTTTAACTGAAAACTGAGTTTTGTTTTCTGTTTTTCAGAAAGTTCTTAAAAAGTCTAATAAGGAAGAAGCCTCAGGACCTCCTCCTGGTGATTGGAACCGGGTTAAGTGCTGCAGTAGCTCCAGGAATCCCAGCACTGTGCTCCTGGAGGAGCTGCATCGAGGCTGTAATTGAAGCAGCTGAGCAGCTGGAGGTGCTGCACCCAGGGGATGTTGCTGAATTTCGTAGAAAAGTCATCCAAGAGAGAGATCTGCTCGTGGTTGCACACGATCTCATCAGGAAAATGTCACCAGTGAGTACAGCTGACATGGATTTCTACAATTGTTTTAAGCTTTTGTTATATATTAAAAAAAAAAAGATCTTTTAGGTTTCTAAAACTTTAAAATATTTCTGGTGAAAATTGAAACGAGGGTTTGGAGAGGCTGAAAAATAAATAAGCAAACTTTCATAACTGACTATTAAATTATTGCCATAGTGGTTCTTGGAACTGCAAGAAGAATTTATAGCTCTGCTGGTTAAACTGGAGATACCCTGAAAATGCAGGTAGACCTTGACCCTCCTGATAGCCTTAGAAGACCAGACTTAATGAGCACTGTGGACAGTCCATTCCTGCCCAGTTCTCAGCTCTTCATCCATCTGGGGTTGCAGAGATTGGCAGATTGTGTTTAAATAGAGTTGCCAAATGCTCTGGGTGAAGTAATGGGCTTACAAACAGCCATTTTCTTCCATGTGCAATGCAATGCATTGCCTGGGAAGCCTGTGTCTTGCAGAATAGCTCCTGTTCTGTCAGCCTCAGCAGACTCTGGGCAAGCACAGCCTGTGCTGGCAGGAACTGCTTCCTGCTTGGTGAGGATTTCACTGTGCAAAAGAAGCAGCATTTCACCCTGCCTGTCTTACAAACTTCCTTGCAAAAAGCAGACTGTTTTTTGGTCTACATTAGGTGGAGGCATGAGGTTGGTTTCTGTTTTTTATGCTCTGTGTACAGTGCTGTGGCATCAAGCAGCCAGATGGGTTTCTGAGGCAGTGAGCTGCTCATGGCTCTTAGGAAATACTCATTTTTTTCTTTCCCCAGCGTACTGGGGACACGAAGCCCAGCTTCTTCCAGGACTGCCTGATGGAGGTGTTTGATGGTTTGGAGCAGCACATTCAGAACCCTGTTGTTCTGCAATCAATCCTGAAGCTGATGGAGAGAGGCACAATGGTTCTGACTACAAACTATGATAATTTACTTGAAATATTTGGTCAGCAGCAGGGTATACCTATGGAATCTTTAGACTTGCAAGATAAGGATAAGGTATGATGAGAGCAGCAACGTTTTTAGGCTTTCAGTAAGGGAGGGCAGCTTGATACTTTCCTGTTTAGAGTGTCAAGGATACACCTTCTTAATTAGTAAAACATGTTTCTAAGCTAACAGAGGATGCACAAACACCTATTTTCTGTGTCTTTCTTCTGAATAATCAGGTAATAATTACCAAAGAGAATTTCAGAGGCAAACTTAACCAATTCCCCTCTCACTCCCTGGAAAAAACCCAGAGACTTATTTGCCTACATGAATAATTGTTACAGTCACAAACAGGACTTCACCTTGCTTTTCTGTCAGTGTTTCTCTGAACTTGCTCTTGGTTGAATGCTTGTTTAGACCAAAAAGCCAGAGTATCAGCAAGGACCTCCTTGTTATAATTTAAAATAAGCTGTGTAATTAAGTCATTTAAATTTTCCTTTCATAAAAGTGGTTTTATGAGTTAGGACTGCCATGTGTTAGTGCAGAATCTTGGTCGTGGTGGTGTATGAGAGCATAACAAAAGTCAGTAACTTGCATGGTCTGTTGCTTTAGGTTCTTCAGTGGGCAAGAGGCCATAGAAAACATGGAGTTCTTCATATTCATGGCCTGTACACAGATCCCTGTGGAATGGTGCTAGATCTTTCAGGGTGTAAAGATGTTACTCAGGATCCTGAAGTCATGGTTAGTGTGCCCTTTAATGTTTTGACTGTCTTGCCAAAGGATTTTATTGCAGTCACTGCATACACATTACCTAAAGAACAGTATTTTTCAGCCAGCCAGCTGCATTGCTAGGGCAACACCTGCTCTTGTGTAAATGAAAAAGCTCTCAGCTTTGGTTTGAGAGTTTGTATTTATCTCCTGGAAGAACATTAGCCCCAAAATACTGGATCAAGGAATCAACACCATCTGATTGCTTGGATTCAGTTCTCAGGGGCTTAAGCCTTTTCCAGCTCTGGATCCTGGACTTCATGTCATTCTTTAGGTATTTTAAGAAGTCAAATAGACTTCTTTTCAGACTGACCTAACACGAGCATAATGCTCTGTCATCAGAGTTCTTGGTGTAAAATTTCCTTACTGAATGACTTATCATAGAACCAGAGCAATGTCTGGGTGGGAAGGGAGCTCCAGAGCTCATCTAGTCCAACCCCTGCTGAGAGCAGGGACATCTCAACTAGAGCAGGGTGCTCAGAGCCTCCTCAACCCCACCTGGGATGTCTGCAGGGATGGGACCTCAACCACCTCCCTGGGCATCCTGTGCCAGTGCCCTTTGAACATATTCTGTATATCTTGTAGAAACAGTGCTTGTGAAATGTCAGTTTGCCCTGATCCTAAAACCTCCTCAGCTCAGTAGCTGGCTGCTCTGCTTCTCCTTTGGAGTCTGATGCTTGCCTTGGCCTTCTGGGTGCTGAGGTGAGTGTGGCTCCTGTGTCCCTGCCTCTCCCACAGGGAGCTCTCCAGGATTTGTACCACACCAAGGCCTTTCTGTTCCTGGGCTGTGGGGAGACTCTGCGTGACCAGCTATTCCAAGCCCTCTTCCTTTATGAGCTGAAGAATAAAGTGGATTTGGAACATTACATGCTGGTGCTTAAAGAAGATGAAGACTGCTTTTTTAAGCTGCAGGCAGATATGCTGCTGTATGGAATCAAAGTGGTGTCCTATGGGGACTGCTTTGGACAGTTCCCAGAGTATGTTCAAGATCTGACAGCCCAAATCTGCAAGCAGAGGAGCCCAGGTAACACCCCAGCTTGCTAAAGGAGTGTGGTGAAGGGCCACAGCAGGTGCCAGGTGTGAACAGGCAGCAGCTCTGCCTCTGGTGGTACGAGGTGGTTGTCAACTGGGGTGGAGCAATGCAAGAGAGACTTTAACAGGCTTGAGAGGTGGTGGGTTTGTGGAAACCTTGTGTTCAACAAGCCAAGTTGAAAGTCCTGGTACCACAAATACAGGCTGGGCAAGGAGTGGCTTGAGAATAGCTCTGTGGAAAAGGATTTTGGTGGATGAAAACTGCAGTATGAGCCACCACTGTGACAGAGCACAGAACATCATCTCCATTCCCAGTTGGATCAAAAGAAGTGTGGCCAGCAGGTTGAGGGGGGTGAGTAAGGGATCTAAACTTTTCAAGGAAGCTTCTCAGCTGTAAACTCCACAGACATTACCACCTAAAATCAAGAATGACTTCCTTGAATAAGCAGAGTCACCTGCTTCTGGTGTTTCTGTGTTAGTAACCTGTATGTCAGTACCCTGGCTCACTGTTGGGCAAGGGCTGGAGCTCACTGAGCTGGTGCAGAGTTCCAGTAGGGTTAGTGTTCTAGTAGGGAATCCAAAGAAAAGAACCTCGCTAGACCAGTATTGTGTTTATCTTCATATTTGGTGCTTGTAATAAAAACTAAACAGCACAAATATGTAGCAACATTAACATTTCTCTTGTTTTTTCTTCTCCTTCCCCCCTCTCCCTCCACAGGGACTTCACATGTGGGCTGTGCTAAAAGGAAGTTGGGAGGAAATGTCTCTGACTCTCCCAAGAGGATCATGCAGCCAGACAGTGCTACATCCACTATTTAGAGACACAAAAACCCTACCCCCCAAACCCAACCTGTTTAACAGTAGGTGTCTTACACCTGCTGCAGGGCAACTTTGAAGCTGTGTATTCCTGTGGTTTTGAAGTGGAATAAAAATTGTACATGTAGCTTTTTCTTTCCTAGATCTGTAACTGTGTAATATATGGAACACTTGAGACTTGCACTAGTCACTGCCCAGGCACTGAGGGGGGAGCTGTTCCTGCAGGGAACTCCACTTAGGAGTAGGTGCAAGTTTTCTCTGCCTGTCCACTGGGACCAGACCCTCCAAACAGGTTTGAATCTCTCATACATGACTCTTGACACTTGTGACCATTTGTTAGTGGCCTTTTAAAAGGAAGGGGTTTCTGTTCTCAGCTGCATTTGGGCTGCTTGGAAGGTGAACTCCTCAGGGGTCTGACCAGTGCAGGATTCAGATCACTAGAGGCAGGAATTGCTGTGGCATGTTTCTGTCCAGGTCATGATAACCTGGTATTTTAGACTGAACATTTCATTTGTCAGCCCTTAACAGGAATGAGATCCCACAGGGAGAAAAGGATGTGGTGAAGGAAGAGACATACTGTGTATACCTGGGGGTTTACTGCCCTGTTTGCAGTCTAGTTGTATAAAAGTACTTAAAACATTGATGTTTAAATCATAAAGTAGATGCCAGTTATTTCAGAATGCAGGTAAGGGAGAATCTCAATGCAGCAGAATTAAACCCAGTATCTAATTCTGTATCTGTAGACAATTTCTAGTGGACAAATTTGACTCCAGGTGAATTCAAATGATTAAGGTTAGGTTAGTAACTGCAGTAACAGTTCTGGTTTAACTGCTGCAACTTCTACCATGTCACTTAATTGTATCTTGAAAAGCAGAGGAGTAAGGGGTGGTTTTAATTCCTAAATACACCATAAGAAGGCAGAAAAGCCAAGTTTGTGTTCCTGTCCCCCCCAGATCAGAGTGTAATTTAGCCATATTAGGGCCAGGGTTGCCCTCAGGGTTCAGAAAATACAGGGTTGGGGGTTTTTTTGTAATGGGACTAAGGTATTTACTGAAAACAAACCACTTAGTGTCCTGTTTTGATCAAGCTGCATCATGAAGTTGATAGGGGATGCTCTTCTATTTTATTCACACTACTGCAATTGTTCTGAATGGACTGATGCTGACTCCTGACTGAACAGTAAACAGCTTTATTTCATCAAGGTGTTTGACAAACAGCTGAGTAGAGGGTAGGTGGACACCATTCTGTTGTGAAGTGTCCCCATAATGGCTGTTGCTCCCTTGTCACTCATTCCTTCCTGGAGTCCCCCCTGCCCAGTCACCAGTTGTGTGCTGCAAGCCTGGTGCCAGCACCACAGCAGCAGCAGCACAGTAGGCAAAAGGAAGCTGTGGATGATAAGATCTCACTACTAGGAACATCCATAAAGCAAACACAGCTTTTCATCACAGGCTGACAGGAAACATAAGCCCAAGGGGGTGATGCAGTGCTCAGAGAGTGGTTTATAACCAAATGGATTCATTTTGCTTCCCAGTGAAGCCTGGCTATCAAAATAAGGTCAACTTTACTGCAACAGCTGTGTAATAACCTCAACTACCAATACACTTTTCTAAGGCTGCTACTTGATGGCACATGACTCACACCTGTTTTATTCTTTCCACTTCTGGTGTTACACCAACAATTATTTTTTATCCAGTTCACATCACCCCTGTAGAGATGGACCTTTTGCAAAGTTAAGTGATACTTTTACAGATGTGAGTGACTGCAGTGTAATGGAGCACCCCAAGAATCACAGATGGGCAGACTGCAGTTAAACCTTTTAATTTAAACCTTACTGGTTTAAAACCCTGGAAATAACCCCATTTGAAGGCAACCAAATCTGCAGAACAAAGGGGAGAGATTTTAACTGTCCTGGCCAGCAGCAGCTAGGCAGTGCACTGGAGACACAGATAAATACATTACTTTTCCTAAGAGAAAAAAACAGGAGGCTGATTCTTCACTAGTGTGCTTCTGTAAACATGGAACCTTCATTTTAAGGCAAAAAACTCCAAAAACTTGCAGACTAGAGGGAACAACAACCTCATATTGTTAACACAACCCCAGCAATGAGTAACAGTTGCTTGCAATAGAAACCTGCTCCCTTTGGAAGGTAAACATTTCAGCAGCAACCCCTAACAAGCCACAGTCAAACTCAGGTTTGTAACAGCTATAAACTGAGCTCCTGGCCCTGACCTCAGCCCTGGGAGGCAGGGCTGCTTCTCTGCTGCTCTGTCCTCTCTTGCTCATCATCCTCAGGATACTTGGTAAGGTCCAATGTCAGCACTCGACTGAACATGATGTCATTGATCTGGAGAGGAAGGGTCAGAGAAAAAAGCATTTCTGTCACTTGCAATGGGCATTTCACACATGGCTGTGAGAGGATAATGAGCTTTGAGTGACCAAAACCCATCTTTTCACCCAGCCACTACCTGCATGCCCTTCTGAACACAAAGGGGCTCACAGCCAGCAACAGAGCTGCAGGGGGGATTCTCTGTAGGAAATGAAGGAGCACATCTGGGTATTGTTTAACAGTTTGGTCAGTTACCTCTGGACACACTCCAATCAATGCATCTGCTTTGGAATAGAACTCTTCCTTCAGTGAAATGATGATCATCTGGAACTGCTGATGTGCCTGTTCTCTGATGAAACTGGAGACCTTGGGAAGGAAGCCAAAGAGTTCAGTGGATTAGCTCTGGCAGCCTGACACCTCCTTAGCATCAGGGAGTGATGAGGGAAAGTCAACTGCATTAGCTGCAGAAGTCAGTCATTTCAGTTAGGAAATAACAGGAGAAAATAAGAAATAAAACACTAGACAGATACTCTGCATGTTCTTAAGACAGCCACTCAGATTTGCTGCTTTTTATGTGAGAAAAATATTCACTCCAGGCAGAGAAGTTACAGAAAAGGGCAGTGCTCATGAAAAAATATTTTACAAAGGAAGCTGAATAAGGAAAAAAAAGTGTGAAAATACTGTTATAGGCTGTATACTAAGATCCTAAATATCTCTTAGTTTGCTGCACACTGCAACATACTTTTCAACTACCTGCCAAATAAATGTCCAGCTATTATAAAGTGAATAAAGCAGCACACCACAATATAAATTAAATGTTGAAGGAAAGGAAAACCAGCACAGTTTATTTTTACTTCTGTCTGCACAGTTCCACTTTGATATGATGGAAGTAATTTTTTTTACATCCATGAAGTAGTATTTATAGATGTGATTTTTATAAATATACATTAGACCAGAACTTAAGATACTTAAACTTTCTGCATTAATGTTATTTTCTTGAATATACAGCTTGCCCTATTCTTCTGAATTTCACAGTTCAGGGACTGATGAAAACACATTTAGATTTATGAATTTAAACCTAGCCCTGGTCTAACATCTCACACAACCATTACTTCAGCCATTTTAAACCACCTGAAGACAGTATAACCAATGACTTTATCTCAGCAGCAAGTGATGAAAAGGAGCCATCCCTCCACAGGAGGTGTTACATGGTGAATCAAAGGAGAAGGTGAAAGGGACCAACTTACTTTATCAATGTTTGTGTTATCCAGGGCAGCATCTATCTCATCTAAAATAAAGAAAGGTGCTGGCTGAAAGCTGTAAAGACAAGACAGCAGTTTGCATTTAGACACAAAAATGTGAGTAAACTTACTAACTGCTTTAGAGATTCACTTTATCATAAGTAACAGGTAAAGAATAAAGACTTGAGGAATGTCTGAATGCTCTCAGTATTGAGAGTAGGTGTTTTGTAATATTTCTAAGTGTTAACACTGTCAATCTTCTGGGAAACACCTCAGTGTTGCTTTTACCTGTGTATAGCAAAGACAAGAGCCAGAGCTGCCACAGACTTCTCCCCTCCTGACAGACTGTCCATGGGCATGAAACGCTTTCCTGGAGCTACACAGTTAAAGCCAATGCCTTCCAGGTAAGGCTCCTCAGGGTTTTCAGGACTAAGGAATGCCTGCAAAGATGGACATTTCATTATTAATCATTTTCCAAGTGTCACTATGGAGATGATAGAATCAGATGCATATGTTTTAGCTTTAAATACTGAGTTGAACCAGGTGGGTTAGCTTCATTTTGTGTAATTGCTTTGATTTTTTTATTATTATTATTAAATTTTAGACTTCAAACACACACTTCTTTTTATTTGGAAGTATGTATCCTTCCAAAATTGCAGGTGTTGGTGACAGGTTGGTTTGACAAAGTCCATCTTTGAGCTGGCAAAAGCTCTGCACCCAGGTTCAAAAATTCCAAGGATTATTTTAAAGAAATAGCCATCTTACCAAAATGTCCAGAACCTGTGGAGGTGAAGCTAACTCCACCTACCAAAGCTGTTTTTATTTACAAAGATTAAAACTAACCCAAACTGAGTAGTTCTCAATTCTGTTGACATCAGCTGCCATAAGTATGCTTTGCTATATCACCCAATCCTCCTCTGGCCCTGAAGTTGTGAAGTCTACCATTAGTGTTACCTTCCTCTTCAGGACTGAAACTCTTTTGAGATCAAAAAGTAAGGTGTTAGCAAGTCTTGCTGCAGATGAAAATCCATCAAGCAGGTTTTTTTGGACACACCTGAGCACTGCTGTTCCTGCAAAGCCTCTTGTAGATGTCATCGATGGCCACACAGGCGTGCTCAAAGCACTGGCTAAAAAGCTCATGTCTCTTTCTCTTCACCTGCTCAAATTCTTGCCTGCATGTTCTGGCCTCCTTCCTGCTGGTCTCAAAAGCTATGGAAAAGAAAAAGAAACCTTGAAATGATAAGAAGCCTCTAAGCAAGTCTATAGAATGAATAGAGTGAAGCATCAAAGAAAACATCTGTTGTAGACAAAGGTCCCAGTGGACACACAAGGAGCAGATCAGGAGTTTCTTTCCAGATTTCAAATGCCCCAAAACCAGAAAAATGGATTCAATCTGCTTTATGCCACATTCTTCTGGAGCAGTGAAGAAAATTCTCCTCCTAATTCCTTCTGTAAGTTGGAAAGCCTCTGGTTTTTTTGCTTCCTTCTGAAGCTGAGAAGCACCAGCACTTACCTGGTGAAAACACTTTCAGAACTCCTTAATTTTCTTAATGTGTTCATGTCTGCAATGCTCTTTGAGACTACCAATGATTTTGCACTGATGCTCATGGCTGAGCTCTGGGCAACATATATAAGCTACTTCAATTATTTAAGAAAAATGTAAATTATTTTATTATTCAAGTCAGTAATTTTAGAAAACAAGAAAACTTTATGATGTCATTTGGCCAACAAAGCTTCCAGTCACACTATATTTCAGTAAGCTAATGCAAGGGAAAGTCTATGTTAATGCTTTGTTTACACATCATTAAGAAGACAACTGAGGATAAACACTTTTAGCACAAAAAAATACCTTTGGATCTTAAAGCAGCAAAGTCAGCAGGATGAACCCCAGAAAGAGGAATTTCAACCAGAGGGAAAACTCTCCCAGCCAGAAGAGAGAACTAGGAAAGACTCAGCATTACCATCTAGTGACTCGTGGAACTTGTTCAGAGTCAGCTGCAATTTCTCCACTGCTCTCAGGTTTGGAGCAGCTGCTTTCATTAAATTATTCACTTTACATTTTATTTCCTGCTGCATCTGGTTCAGCTGTTCCTCTCTGTCTTTATCAGACTCTATGTCCTACAGAAAATAATAGAGCAATAAAGTCTGCTTTTAGGACAAGACATTTCAACATAGATGGAAAATACTCATGGTTTTTGGAAGAAGCATCCCACTCATCTAACAGCTTTAGCTGCAAACACAGTCAAACACAAAACTCTTAAAATAATAAAATAAACCCAGGCTCTTAGTTCTCAGAATGAAGTTACTAAGTCTATTTGTTTCTGGAGCTTTCAGTCAGAACCTACAGTGCTGGAGTTTAAAGGCAGAAGGTAAAGGAGGAAGAAGAAAAAAAGAACCAAGAGTTCTACCAACTATTTCTGCATTGCATGGTTTGGGTAAGCTTTAAATTAAACTGGGTTATGTGGCAAATGGACCTAGGCAGAAATTCCATACATCAGTGCTATGTACGATGGCAAAAATTAAACCCCCCCCCACAATTTCAAACAAAAAAAAAAAGATTACTTTCAGGTCTTCTGGAAGGCTCCTGTAGTCTATCAGAATTGCCTCTTCCCTTTCATAGATGCTTGATATAGTTTGGGTGCCTTCTTTTTCAGTTCCTAGCTATAAATATGAAGGACATTCCAGTTCAGAAATGTGACTTTTCAAGTGCTAAAACAACACATCAAAAGGATGTCAAATGAGGAGACAGTGAGAACATGGTATGAGGTGAACTCAGCTTCTCCCCTAGCCAAAATGGAGCTGAGTTAGTTAAAATCTTATGACTAATTAAAAAATGAAATGAAAACATTTGCTAACTTCAGTTTGAAGCTAAGATGAAAGCACTAGCAGTTTATTTGCAATTTCTTGGGAACAATATGCATTTCTGGGAATATCTACACCTACTAAAAAAAAAAAAAAAGGATGAATTTAGACAGCATTTATATGCAGGGTGATTAACCAAAAACCACTTCAACCCATGTACTTGTGACACAACTTTCTGAATGGATCCCTGTGTTGCTCCTCCATGAAAACTAACTTCTAATTACCTCTACTTCACTGATGTCATCCAGTGCTCCAGACAGCAGCTGTAATTTCAGGTCCTGCACCTTGCATTCAAGCAGCAAATTATGTCTTTTCAACCTTTTCTCTTCCAGAGCAGTTTCTAAAGCTGTAGCTTCCTTCTGGAGTTTTGAAGCCTCCCTACATGCACAAAAAGCACAAAACTATTATTAAGAGCAGAAGATAATCCTAACACAGGATAATCAGATGTTATTCTATATGGTTTATGGGATGGGTCTCATAAAATAATCTCCTTTATTTTAGGGGACCACATATTGAATTAGAAACACTTTTTACCTGCTGCATACTGCAAATGCAAATCACCATGTCTCTAATGAATCACAAGATAACAAGGAGAAATTCAAACATCTGATCACTAAAACTCTTCCAAACATTATCACATTAATCATTTCCCCAGGAGTACAATTAGTAATTACCTATTAAGAGTTAACAATGTCTTTCTGAACTCTTCCACTTCATTCTGGGTTTTCATAACCTCATGTTTATGAGCATTTAATCTATCCTTAAGATGCTGCTGCTCCTCCACAATTTCATTCACTTGTTTTAGAAGCTTTTTCTCATCCTGCATAGAAACATTTACATTTTTAACCTTTCACCAAAGGCTGAAATCTGTTTGATCTAATGGGGGATCCCATCTGCTGTTATAATATTATAATTTATTATAATAAATAATTATGAATTATGCACATAAGGGTCAATTGGTTTTGCTCAGTATCAGAAACATGTGTCTTCTAACATTAAAACACAGAGTTTAGGTGCATATGTTGGGGGGTTTTTTTGCCAACTTTGGGGCAGTTTTACATTTCACTTTTTTTTTATTATTCAAAGTATAATTACACATTTTCTTCTTCATTTTCCAGTGCAGCAGAAGCATAATTTAACAAACAGCATTAATGTAACAAGAAATTCCTTAATGAATAGAGCTCTAGAAGGAGGAAAATGTACTTCTTCAACTAAAAAAAATCTAAAGTAAAGTCTATGAGTGGCTGTGAAGTACCCTAAAGATGCAAAGCACCAGAATTTATATTACACAGAATCTTCTAGAGAATTTCAGCCATGTGTTACCAGTTTTATCTGTTGTCACAAGCTGCCTTTTCCTAGCAACTAAACACCACAGATTAATCCCAAGTTGAGTTTTAATAACCTTTTTTAATGTAAGTACCCAAATATGACAGGTTATTACTCCAAGATTAAAATGTTAAAAAACAAATATCATATGTAAATGACTGTCAATAATCAAATGACTCTGTTATTTAGAGCCAAACACTGAATTAAGCCCTGGAAGAACATACTTAATATCTATGATTCTATGATTTAAGAGCATCACCTACATAAATTCCATACTGGCATTCAGTGTTTCTTTCCTCTCAGTGTCATATAAAGACAGGTACATTTGAGTTACCTTCTGCAGCCTGATAATCTCAGCCTCCTCTTTCTCAGTGGTCTCCCTCAACATGCTGACTGTCTTTGTTAACTTTTGTAGATGTTCTTGATTATATTCCAGCTGAATGTTTAATCTTGTCTTCTGATTCTCAAACTCCAGTCTAGTTGAAGGACAGTGTTTCAAACTGATGCTCAGAAAGCAGGCTAGTGACTGATTTTTCAGTTATTAAAAGATAATATTTTCACAGGGCTAATCATGGCTAGTTAGGGCACAGGCAAGGCCAAGGCTGTGTGTGCAGTGTAGCCTGAGCTACAAAAGCTCCTAATTTTTCTATTACTAACTTCTTACACTTCACCAGACCTCAGTTCTTGCAAACTTAAATCAACCAGAATCACTGCAGCCAGCAGATGCTTGAAATGCAGCCCCTGCACTACAACCTGACTTGCAGCCCTAGCAAATGCTGGGCATTTGCACTAGTTTCTGCAAACCAGAGTCTCTCAGCAGCTGAAGAGATGGCTGGAAATGGAGTTCAGTGCTGGCCAGCAACACCCATCATACAGAAAAGGTTTTTTCTACAGCAGTGCTACCAAAATAGGAAATTTTACCTTTCAGTTTGGTTGCAAAATGCCACTGACCCTGACTGGGTAATAAACCCAGTGCTGATGCTCACTAATGCCTTCAGTGCAACACTTTAGCCTTCTGCCTTTTTGGGGTGCTTCCCTGAGTGAGCTTCTCATTTAGCAGTGTGCCAAAGCTAACACCAACCACTTTGTTTTGCCATTTCAGTTACTAATACCACCTTTTCTTGTCAATCTCCTCTTGTTGCCTCACATGTTCTTGTTCATACACACGAATGTTTTCTATACCAATTTCTTCACAGAATTCCTGGAAAACAGCATCTTCAGCCTTTCAATAAAGAAAAATAGAGGGAAAAGTGTTCATGCAACTCAGAGGTCAACACTGAGATAATCACTACCCCTCAAAAAATCCCAAACCCAAAACAGCCCTCCCACCCCAAAAACCAGCTCCAAAAAAAACCCAAAACAAAACAAAACCAATAAAACCCAAATAAATAAAAAGAAATAAAAAGCAAACCCCAAACCAAAATTGCTGGAGTAACTTCTGACCCTTGTTGACAGCTGAAAGGAGTTTCTGCAGTGTAACAGCAGAAGATGTCATGACTATAACAGAAGGAATTACCTCATTTATTTTTTTCTGGAATTCTTCTATTCTTTCTTTTCTTTGTTCTATTCCTTTATTCAGCACATCATAGTGAGCCTTGATATTTAACAGTTCACTTTCCAGTTTTGATTTTTCCTAAATAGAAAGGAAAAAGATTTTCCTAAGAGGATGGTTGATATACTAGAAATTAAGACAGTTCTGGTCCAGGTTAACTGTATTTTTCTGACTAAAACCATTACATATTTTCTTCTCAAATGTCACTTACCCACTCTTATTACCAATAGATATGCAATGATTGTGGTTTTAATGAGCAGAAAAGCAAATTACATATCATTTCCAGCACATTTTGAATGTATTTAAATGATAAAATACCAGAAACTCAAATTTAAAACCTAAAAGTAGAAAAAGCCTGATGCATGTTACTTTGTAATCTTGGCTTTTAGATTTGATTCTTTCCTCAGTCATAACAGCTGTATTTAAACCAAACTGCACTGGAAACCCATGCAAAGAAGCAGCATTTGCTTCAGCAGTGATTACAGCTCAGCTAAAAAACCATGAAAATGATAGTTTTAGTACTGTACCACATTGACATTAGCAAGGTGTTTATTTTTAATGATCTCTAATTCACTCTGTGAGTATTTCAGACGTGTCTGTATTCCATGGCACTGAGCACTCAGCTGCTTCAAGTCAGGCTCCCTACGTCTGATCTTCATTAAGTCCTAGAAAAATAAAACAGAGGAAGAAAAGAACATCTTCAAATAAAAGGCAACTCATTTGGAGTTTTCATTCATAGATGAATTAAATTAGATGCAGCTTTTACTCCTTGATGGCTTCTGCAGTGAGTGTTTTTAAAGACACCTACCTTTAACTCATTAATCAAACTGTCTCTTTTTTCTTTAATTTGATTCATTTCTTTCTCATCCCAACATCTAGCTTTAAATCTTAAGTCACTTGATCCTCCAGAGATCACTCCAGATTTCAAAAATAAAGTTCCATCAAGAGCCACTGTCTGGAAGAAGAGAATAAATTGAAAACCAAATCAGAAAGCAGCCAAAATATCCCATGAACTAGTGTACCACTTAAACAAGCAACAACCACATTTTAGTTGGACTCTTATCCAACTAAACTAAACTTGGTTTATTTTTGTGGGAACAGACTGGACAGCACAGTACCATTCAGTGTTTATCTGCAATGCCTTGTGGGATATTTAAAGAACACTTATTTAAATGGCATCAAATACATAAAATTGCAGTGAGAAACATGCAGCAAAATTAATATTCTTACTTTCAACCTCACTGGTCCATCAAATGCTATTTGTTTTGCTTCTTTAACTGTTTCACAGATCAAGCCATTGCCACTCACAAACTGAATCACTTTCTTCAGTGGTGCAAATGAGGTTTGTATAACATCCACCACCATTTTAGCTTCTTTTATGTCTCTCAGCTTTTCATTGATTGGTTTAACCTGCAAAGCAAGTCAGCAGTATTTAGAATCCATGTTGCAATAGCTGACTGAACATAGGCCCACAGGATGGTGACTGGTGGCACAAGTCCATGTCAATACTGGGACCAATCCTGTTTAACATCCTCATTAATTATCTGGATAATCTGTCCCTGCTTACTGCAGGGGGGTTGGACTAAATTACCTTTGGAGGTCACTTCCAACCTGGGGCATTATATATATAGAATGTCAGGGGTTGGATTGGACCTCTAGAGACCACTGAGTCCAACCCCCCTGCCAGAGCAGCCCACACAGGAACAGATCCAGGTGGGGTTGGAAAGTCTCCAGAGCAGGAGACTCCACAACCTCCCTGGGCAGCCCCTGCCAGGCTGTGGCACCTTCACAGTGAAGTTTTTCCTCATGTTGAGGTGGAATGATTCTGATTAACTTTTGATAACAGGAAAATAAAATCAATGGACTTACATCAAGATAATCCAAAGCAAGAAAAGTTTCAGGTTCAGCTCGTTCTTGTTTCAGGAACTTAATGCAATCCCTTGCTATTTTTTCAGTGGCAACAACAATAGCAGTCATGTATTTGCTGAACACCTTGGTAACAGCAAGCTGGTATTTTTTATGAATAGGATGACACAGGTCAGACAGCCTCCCAAACTGCAGATGAAAAAGTGACATCATATTTCTCTCTATTAGATAAGAAATAGATATTTCTGCATACAAGACACTGGAGCAGTAAGAGGAAAATGTGTTACTTATCAACCAGGAGCATTCAACCTGCAATTTCTGTACATGAGAAAAAAAAGTAGAAACTCTGGTAAGTCATCATCCCTGGAGAGAAAGGAAGTATCAAGAGCTTTGAATTATAAATCAATTCTTTAATAACTTGAGCTGTTAAAATGTTAGCAAGGGAGGCATTATTCAATCCCCCAAAAAGTATCTGCTAACTATACTAGCATGAAAAAAGAACTTCTGTTCATGCACTGCAGAGTCAAATAAGCAAGCCCATAATTATCACCTCCACAGATAAAAGCAATTAGTTCTTTGCTGTGCATGCTCCCTAACAACCCATTGATCCACTGCTGTAATTATAGGCATAGTGGAGCTTTCTGTGACTGAAGCTTCTACATTCTGAACATGACAACCTGTGAACACCCTCTAAACACTAAGAAAAATAAATATCCACCTTGTACATCAAGTGCTTGAGACAACTGACTGTACTGAGCCATACTCAGAGTGACTATTCAATTGATTCAATTTACTCAAAAGTTCTTACTTGGAATGGTTTCCAGTGTCAGAGTAGTTATTTTTTTAAGTGTCAACAGAAAGATTCAAATATTCCTGGTATTAACAATCAATGTCTGCTGGCAATTCAGAATCAGCACATGAAACACTTAATGGCATTACTTATTATTTAAGTAAAATTATTATTATTATTTAAGTAAAATAAATGGAAATTTAAGTAAAATATAGTAACTAATAAGCAAAGCCAGACCATTTGGTAACATAAAGAAAAATTGTCCTTTGGAGTAAGTATTCTTTCTGGAATAAGTGGCCTCACAACTAATCTTCCTGTTCATTTGTTCAAAATAAGCTGGTCAAAAATATATTTGAGGACAGAAGAAAAAAACAGAAAGAAGAAAAACAAAAGTAAACCACCACAAAGTCACACAGGTAGTGTCTATTTGTGTCAGTT
>JANHGL010001316.1:9990-20086 GCA_024611195.1 Ceyx melanurus
CCTCTTCAACTGAGGAAAGAACTTCCTCCCTCCAGACTTCCTCTGTGGTCTTGGAGACCTGGGACTCCTAGTAGCTGACCTTAGAAGTAAAGACCCAGCTCCTTACAAGCTGTAAATAGGGACAGAGGAGATGAAAAATAATTATAAAAGAGCACAGGAAGATTTGTCCCTGCTGGAAGCACTTTAGCAAGGCCAGGGTTGAGGAAAGCCTGCAACCACAGAAAACAGGTTTCTTTGAACTTTCCACCCCACCAGTGGGAGATAGGCAGTATACATGCTACCTTTCCAACCTATCGCTTTGTTATATGTGTAAGGGACGCAATCAATCATCGCGGACTCCTGTGCAATCCTGCTGTCTGCAGTAGTAGTGGTATTGTCTGCTGTTGTGAAAGAGACCATCACTTTGCTGAACTGGATGGAGAATTTCACATGATCCTCAGAGCGGTGATTCAAGCCTAGTAATTTTCAGACACGCATCTTTTAGTTCAAAGGAATTAATTACATAGTCAGATACAAACATAAGATGGAGTAGCATGTAATGCTTCCTTTGGAACACACAGATAACCAGAGAAAAGGGCCAGATGCCCCTTATCCAGCTCTTAAAAGTTGGGTGCAGGTAAGATCCAGTGTGTTCTTCCTTCATGCACTAATGTACTACTAATACTTGTTGTTTGGGGTCTTTTAAAGGTTTTTGCTTCCTTTTAGCATTTTTTTACTTCTAAAACTTACTGAAAGGCTAATAACATTAGCAGAATTATTTTTAGAAGACAATTAACACACCTTAATCAGCTTTCAGGGACACAGATAAAAATAATCTCCCCAGTGAGGTAAGTTAGTTTTCTGTTTGGGATTTCTGCGTGCGCTCTGTCATCCATGTGCTGCGCAGTTGATTCAGACACACGACAGGACTAAGGCATGAAGAGCATGTCAGATTTGCTGAGCATGTGCAAGATGTCTGAGTAACACATGTGTATAGTAGGTGTGGTGTGCCCTGGACGGGTCAGTGCAACAGACAGCATCGTGGCTTCGCTCCAGCTGTCTGTTAGTGAAGGTGCCTAGCTGGGAAGAATAACATTGCATTTGCAAAAATGATGCAGTAATTTAACTTTGTAATTTACCTTCTCCATAGGAAAAACAAACAAACAAAAAAAACTAGAAACCTGCCCCCCATAAACCAGAAAAGGAAAGCAACTAAAAAACAAGCCATATCCACAACAACAAAACCCACAAAAAAAACTGCCAAAAGAAAAAGCAGCACTGGAGAACTGTATCCATATGGACTGATGGTTCTTTGTATTATCAAGTATACAGGAGTAAACCTAGAGTTAGTTCTGAAAGGTTTCCTTAAGGAGAAGCACCAATTAACTGCTAGAAGACTGAGACAAGAATGCTGGTTTGCTTAACCCAGTGATCCCCTTACATGCTTTTCCTTCACTTAAACCCCCCCCCCCCCATATATCTTAATTGCTTCAAATAACTTGAAAAGAAGTTAGAAACTTACTTAGAATTACTTAGAAACCACTTCATTAATTACTGAAATACAGCAGTCAATATCAGCAGAAAGTCTGAAATTCTTTCTGAATCATCCTGCTTATTTGGATGGTTGCACTAATGAAAGACTTCTAAAGGGGAGAACTGTATCAGTTAAAATTTCAGGGAATGAAACAATTAATGTGTATTTGGATTTGCTCAGAACACCAGAATATCACTAGTACATACTTTTAATACCCATCAGATCTTGGCCTTAAGGTATCAAAAAAGGTATACATAATAAGATTCAGACACCTTGCTTTATTTTTTTAAGTCAGCTGAGACTGAAACCAGAAACACAGAGTAACACACAGATACAACAAGTCCCAGTGCAGATTTTTGATACTACCTTGTAATTCAGCTTCATAAAAACATCTGAGGCCTGTCTGCACTGCCTGCCTAGGAATGCAGCTCATGACTTTAAGGTGCCCTTTGACAATGTGTGACTTCTGGCTGCCTGAATTGCTCTTCTAGCTTTAATGGTATATTTGTAGGAGTACAGAAATTTTAAGTCACTTGTTCCCTTTCCTATTATTTTCTAAAAATATTGAAAATAAAATGAATAATCTGCCTTTTGCGAATGTTCAATGAACTAGATATGAGTATCAGATTATAAAAGAACATTTAGGATTACATTAAAACCCCCAAACTTCTAGTTTGTGAAAAGCAGTAACTCCTCCTTGCTGTGATACAGATGTAAATCACACAGCTTGGGGATGAATCAAATGGAGAAGTTGCACTGACTCCCAAATAAAGTTCTGCAAATAAAATTAGAAAGTGTAATGTTTGTATTTATTTTTTTAAAGAATCCCTTATGGAAACAGACATATTGCAATTCATATTACAAGAGACAAGAGAACAAAGGTTAAAATAATACCGCTATCTCTCTCTAGAATAATTGAGAGCTATATCTTATTCTTCTGTCTAATAATATCAATATGGATTCCAGCAAGAAAACAATTGGGAAGAATTGATGGGTCAATTACAGCTCATTTGGGACAGCAACACTCAAATTCACTAGTCATATTTTAATAACTATTGCATGGCATCACTACAGAGCACTGTTAAGATTTTTTGATTTATTTAAAGATTAATTTGCAGACCTTAATATTGTTCTTCCTTTAAATTAAACTTTACTGAATTTCTACCTTTTGTATTCAGTTTGTTGCAGTATAAAGGCATAGTCTTTTTTGAATTTGAGAGACATAATCTTAGTTTTGGATTAGTGTATTCTGTTAAGAAAATTTTAAAATTTTGCTATAGAGGTGTAACATACAATGATTTATCTCTCTAAACAATGGTTTGAAAAGGCTAGGAATGCATTAGGTATATTTAGAAGTCTGGAAAATGCACATTTGATAAGTTTATCCATAAAAGTATGGAATAGTGTGCCAAGCTTTTTTAACAACATACTTTATGAGTGATTAGTATTGAGCAAAGTCAGAAATGACAATAATTACAATAGTAGACATGAATAATTTATTTTTCAAATAGAGGGACAGTGTTGTGTGTACTCAGTAAAGTTTATTTCTAGACAATTACACTTAATAGCAAAGATGAAGCCTAGCTGAACCTCTCTCCTTAGGATCTGAAGGACCTTGAATATTCTCTAGGAAACAGATGTTCATGAAGAACCTATATTTCCGTTTTTGTTTTTAATTTGTTTCAACTCCAAATGAATGAAGAGGATAGAATTTGAGTCTTAAGTTAGGTCTAACAAATAAAAAGGAGAAAAAAATGCTATGTGTACAATGGAAAGAACTCACTGAATAGATCTAAATCCTTTGGTAGGTAATTTGATCTAATTTTTGCAGAAAGGCAAATGCCAGATGTTTGCTCCACTTTGATCTTAATAACACTTTAGGCTGCAGACAATAAGATTGGTTTAAAATTTATTGTCTCTTTGATTTCTCCATTCTAATGCTTTTTAAATTCTTTACACAAGACAGATCTATATATAGGCAACTGGGGTGGCATCAGAAGCATTGTATACTTAAGACATTCTTGAAAACCTCAGTGTGGAACAGTGTTTGCTGTTTCATGCATCAAAACAAAGCCAGATTTTATACAAGCAACATTCAATTTTCTTTTTATTATAATGTCTCTTTTTATTTTGCATATGAAGCTCTTACTGTCGCATCTGTGGCACAGCTCCTTATATGCTTTTATGTTTCAATAACCTTATTAAAAGTCAAGGCAATATATTAAACCAACATTAACCAGCAGGAATTGAAAGTTAAGTTAATCCATTTGTTTGCATTGGGAGTGTAATATATGTAGATCTTTAGCTTCACCATTAAGTTGCTTTTAGGATTCTTTTTATACAGAATATGCTTTGAAAGGAGAGCTGCCACTGAATGGACACCAGTGAGAGCCTCTGAGAAACCGTAACATTCAAGAAGCATCCAACTTGAGTTCAGTTTGGATCTTCACATTCAAGGAGGATGTTGCTCTGTGAATGTGAGTTGAACTCAACTTATGGCTGCTTATTAAGTGGCCTTGGGTTTCTAGTAGAATATCTCATATATTCACTGTTACTGAGAAATAATGAAAAGCAAGTTAGAGTGAGAACAAACGGTAGAGCAAGAGAAATAATTAAAAATAAACAAATAGAAAACAATCCTGGTATGCAGCCCAAATGTCTTATCATAATTCTCTGGCATAGTTCAATGCCATCTGTCCCTTAGATCCATCCATGTTGTTTCTAAACAATTGTTTTCACTTTGCTCAGTCTGTTAGTCTGAAAGTTCAAAAAGGAAGCATCAGTTTTCCTCTGAAGGAAATTCTGAACTTTGTCTGCTGATGAAACTGCCATCACTCAGCTAGCTGAGAGAACATCCTACCTTGGCAGGTCTTTTTTAACTGTCAATGTCGATGGGCTATCAGAAGTCAGCAGTTTCCTTACTCTGCTACCACCAAATTTAGCTCTTGCAACAAATTCCTTTGTAAACCCAAAGGAAAATTCTTCCTTCAGAACCATATATTTTAGTTCATTACCAAGAACAATACATTATACATATCTACATGGTAATTAAAATTTTTCTCTTCCTATCCCATAAACACGACAAGTACCTGTTACCCCAAAAGAGAAACTGGGTAAAGCAAAAAAACTCTTCCAGTGAAAATTTCCTTAGGTTGAAACACACCTTTATGTCTTTTCTTCCTTATATTTGCTACATCTCCAGAGCTAGAATATCTTTAACATAGTCTACTATCTTTATTTATCACAATTACATTGAAATACTTTGCATAATTCCAATGCATTTTTTTTCTATTCTCTCCTTGACATAACATACCACTTGACTATTAGAGAAAATGCTATTTGGAAAGACGGATCAACTAAGTTACAAACCTTAGGGAAGTTTAAATGGTATTTAATTTCAATTAAGAGGCATGCAGAACCACTGGGTTCCTAAAAAGGCATGATGTTGAGACTCTAAAAACATTTTGCAACACAAGCTTTTGTGCATCATATTTGAAAGGTGTACAAATACTACCCAATGAAATTTAATGGAAGCCACACAAGGAAAGATTTTAGCCTCAAAGTTTATCTTTACCAACACATGGAACCACCTTGATCTGTTTTATTGTTGGTGAAAAAAGAAGGTAGTGTCTATTTCACAGAAGAGGATAGGAAGTAAGAGTCAGAGTGATGGATGGTGGAAAGAAACAGAGGGCAAGAGGGAAGAAATATGAGTGTCAGTTACTGAACTCAAAGATGAGGTCTAGTCTGCTGTCAGGATGTGTATAAATAGTTTATTAATAACAGGAGAGATGTATTGGCATTAGTGTGAAAGGAGAAGCGTACTCAGTTTGTAATGTATTGTCAGAAACAAGCCATCTGGGTAGAGTACAGTTTATATTTGTTAGATAAGAATAGACTATGCAAGTACGAAGAAAGTGCAGATCAACTCCTGTGAAAATATTCACTCACCTCAAGGCATTTATCCAGCAGATGACACTGCAGTAACCACTGCCACCTCTATCAAATCTGTCACATTCACTTACTGGGGGCATAGCTGCACTTCAGTGTAGCAGAGAAATCCCAGCCAAGTTTTAACCTCACAAACACAGGTACCAGAAATAATTTAACTACAAAATCTTGAAGCTTATTATTAATTAGCATAATTCAATACGTGAAACAAACCCTGTTTTCCATCCCAGCCTAGGGGAAACCAAAGTTTATTAGGGAAATTTTCCTCTAATCTTCTGTAACAATTGCATCTTACCATTGTTGAGTACACCAACATTTAGGAATGGTGTCCTATTCTCTTTCTGGTTCTCCTCCTACTTAACCTGCCTGTCCCAACAGCAGCTCAGCTTCCATATGGGGCTTCCACTTTGGAAAAAAGAAGTCAATTGGTGAGGTTATGATGAGGGGACCTGAAAATGGGGTTTGGTGCTATTTCCATCTTGTCCTTGCTGGCAAAAGAATGAGTTCAGGGAGGAGTGCAATGTCAGAACGATATCTGCAGGGCATCCTTGACACAAGTTCAACAGCATACTGCTGAAATTTCTCTGTCAGTGCCACTACAACCAACACCTCTTGGGAAGCTGTCTGGTTTATCACTCCACACCTGGATTTTTTGAGATAATTAGGAAATGCTTCATTCAGTGTTGCAGGTTGTGCGTGTTTTAGGCACCTAAGTCTCATTTCAGTGACCTGCAATAAAGTAAGTTGGGTTTTGATCTACTGTTACTTCCCCCCTCCCCCCCAAATTAGTATTGGGCAGTATGTTGTGGGTTTTTTTTTTGTTTTTTTTTTTAAAAATTATTTTTCAGATTTCAGAAGCTTAATTAATTCAACTTGCTTCTGAACAACATACTCCCTAATAGCTTTAGAAATAAGTTATCCAGTCTGTGGATTGTACCTCTGAGAATAAACTAAGCAGAGAGTTTGTTCTAGTGAAATGTTGTAAAGGAGCTACAGACTGTAGACTTTCCTCGGGGCTCATTATTAGTACAATGATGTGAAGTTTTCATTTGGGTCAAAACAGCCTGGAAGCTGGGGTGGCAGCTCTACATTTTCTAACTTTAGCCTTAGTCTGTTTTGTTTTGTATAAACCCATATCCTTACAGCACAACCTTGGACAGGACTTGTTTTATGCAGATGGTGCAAGCTGACAAAGCTTATGTGTAGGGCTCTGTTTGGGGAAGGACTTCCATAATGTAAGGCCTGGAGTGCTTATTACCCTCTGAGTTGAAATCGGATGTTACTCCCTGAGGCACAGGTCATCATGTCTGTCATGCATAGACGAGACTGTCTGCTCCTCTCAGTTGGAGAGGGATGTTATTTTCTTAAGGAGCAGGATGTTATTCCTAGAGGTCTGCCCCTTGGTAGGGTCAAGAGTAATATTTTATGGCTAATGTTTATGATTAATTTTGGCTGTGGCCTTTCCTTTCAGAATTCATATGGTGTCAGTTCAAATTGGTAAGGGGGAAGCTTGACAAGGTTAAGGCGTGAACCATATACTCACTTTTCCTTCCAAAGTAAATACTACAACAACAATGCACATGGGAACCAAGCAGCACATTCCTAAATCAAACCAGAAGATTCACACAGGGAAAGAAAACAGTAGGGTCCAAGAGGGTGGTTTTTGTCTTTTTTTTTTTTTTTTTTTTCCCTCCCATATTCAAAGGATACATTTTCAGAAGGATTCCTTGGGAATTAGCTCAACACAATCCCAGGAGCAAAAAGGGCAATTTGGAATCAGATTTCTTATGCTCGCATTACTTAAAAATTAATATTGCCTTTACTCATTTTCTCTCAAAAAATTTTTGCTAAAGTAAGCTGAATGATTCTCAGCTGTTCAATACTTCTTAAAGGA
Source organism: Ceyx melanurus (assembly GCA_024611195.1). Taxonomy (NCBI): domain Eukaryota; kingdom Metazoa; phylum Chordata; class Aves; order Coraciiformes; family Alcedinidae; genus Ceyx; species Ceyx melanurus. The sequence goes on from JANHGL010001316.1 coordinate 17,349, forward strand.
ATATTCTCAGCTGTTCAATGCTGCTTAAAGGAACGGACATACTAGCATCACAGTGTGATGAAAGTTTATAATGAATATTGCTCTTGAGATACATCTAGATTTTCTCCCTAGTTTTTAATACGATCTTTAGATTCATATGCAAGTTGCTATTTTTTTTAAGAATCTTAACTCTTCTCAGGTTCTGTAAATTCTGGTTTCCCTTCATGATTTTTATGAACATAATAGTTTTGCAACATGCTTGCACATAGATTTGATTTGATATTTTAGAAGAAACTTAAGACCAGAAATGATGAGAAACATTTTTTAGAATCTAAAGATGTTCTTTTTACTGTCAGGACATGGCATATGCTGTCATAATTTGTTTTCTGTGACAGTATCACTGAACAGAGAGCAGTGAGTAGAAGGAAGATGTATTCATATGATACTGTGAATATTTAAAAAAAAATATGCTATTGTATGTAAGCAATAAAGATGACAACTTCAGAACTGTGTGCATGAAGCAGCCTCGGAAACTAATCTTAGATCTGCATTGTAAGGAGTTTTGGAATGTGTCATCCAATTTAGATGCATTTGGAATATGTGTGACAGGGAAGATCATTATATGAGAGTTTCTGATGCTGACTTAAAATCAGGAAAAAAAGAGAGGGTGAAATTCGCATTTTGAAACACCTTCTCTCCTCCACTGTCCCCTTTCCTCTCTACCTCTTCTTATATCCTCTGGGAACTTATTTCTGTAGATAGAATACATCTCATGTTGTGCTTTCCTTTAAAACTCCGAGATCTTGACAAATCTTTCAATCACTGAACCTCAGACCCTAAGGGTAGCAATGTTTTGGGACTGCATGCCCTTAAAACATTGCAAAGCATTTTGTTTATTATAATTAAAAACCTATTACCCCACATCATGAATGCACAGCCTCCTTAGAACAATTGCATCATACCATTTTATCTCTCACAAGGTAGGGTTGTTATGACTGCTCATCACATATAAAATCACATATACAATCACATATAAAACTAGAGCTACCAGTCTTCAATACTTCAATGGAAATCAAAGATACTCAGTGTAAAATAATGGGCACAGACCAATTCAATCTGAATCATAAAAAAAATCATCAGCGTCAAAATACTGATATAGACACTGCAAGTTGGACTGGCAAAGAGCACTTTCAAACATTATCATGTAGCTTTTTTTTTTTTTTTGAGGTTAATAAGAGAAGTGAAAGACAAAAAATATAGATATAAAAATTTTAAAATGTTTCCCTTAACTCCTGCACATGTTCCTTTGTGAGGAACATGAGTCGTCCGGGTGTGTACCCTTACCCTGTGAATTCAGCTTCTTCCAAAGGTCTAGCCATGGTTGCAACCCAGTCAAAGGCTGTGACTACAAAAACTGTGGGTACCCAGACTGTCAGTATGGTATCTACTCGGCAAAAGAAGACCATGATACTGTCTTCATTCAAAGTCAATGTGGGAATTCAGACACATGTTCCTTGAAAGGATGTGGAGGTGCAGATGGCAGGCTGCAGAGAGTGCCAGAGCCTGTTGCTGACCTTAGAGGACAACTCCCATGGCTGTGTGCGGTGTGAGCAGGTAGATTAACTGCTCAGCCGAGCAGCCCAGCTTGAGGATGAGGTTTTGAGGCTTCAAGCTGAAGTGAAAGGATTCAGGAGTATCAGGGAGAGTGAAACTGAGATTGACCACTGGAGCCATTCCCAGAGCTCCACTCAGTAGACAGGTAACACCCAGGATCAGGGGCCCCTGTGCCTTGCCTCTCTCATACTAATAACAGAACGCCAAGTAAAGGAGGTGAGTGGAGGCAAGTTCATGGGCATGGTAGGAGAGCACCCCCCTTGCCTGCTTCTATTCCTCAGGTGCTTCTGCAAAACAGATATGAGGCACTTCTGGAAGACAGTCAGTCTTCTTATAACCAGCTGGAAGATGGGGGAGTGGTGGAGGGGGAGGCTTAGAGGCATGTCCCACCTCATGGGGGTGGGCCGATTCTCCCTCCACCCTCCCCGCCTCCATCATTGCCCTCACTCAAGGGGTATGGACCCCTGGAATTTGATGTCCCCTCTGACAAAGACCTTTCTGGCAACTAGCCCATAACCTGTCCCTCAGCACCACAACTTAGAACTTCCCCAATGAGGAAGAAAAGGAGGGTTCTTGTAGTTGGTGACTCTCTATTGAAAGAAAAAGACGGCCCAATTTGCAGACCCAACCCAGCACACAGAGAGGTCTGCTGCCTCCCTGGGGGTCAGATTAAGGACATTAAAAAGAAGCTGTCTAATCTGCTGCATCCCTCTGATTATTATCCTTTAGTAGTTCCTCAGGTGGGTTATGATAAGATTTCTGAGAGTAGCCTAACTATTATCAGAAAGGATTTCAGGGTATTAGGGACATTGGTAGAAGGTTCAGGACCACAGGTAGCTTTTTCATCAATCCCTCAAACAGAGGGGAAAAATACAGACAATGGGTGGAAAATACATGTCATTAACAGATGGCTGAGAGACTGGTGCCACCGCTGGAATTTTGGATTTTTTGACCATGGGGAGGTTTATAGGACAACTGTTCTGCTGGTATCAGACAGAGTAGATCTCTCTCAAAGGGGAAGGAGGATTCTGTCATAAATTGACTAGGCTCACTGACTGAGCTTTAAACTAGATATGAGGGGGGATGGGGGAAATGCCTGTCCTTTGGGGAGTGGGCTGGAGACAGTTGAAGGGTGTTGTGCCATC
>JANHGL010001316.1:29586-105304 GCA_024611195.1 Ceyx melanurus
GGCGCTCTCGCGTGGGGTCGAAGTGAGGAGAACCCGAGAGGCTGGCTGGCGGCCGGGAGGAGCGCCTGGGCCGGAACCCTTGGGGCTGCAGGAAGCTCTCAGGGCAGCCCCCACCGTGCGGCGACGGGCGAAGCTCCTGGTTGGAGTCGTCGGGACCCTCCTCCCGGGCAGAGCGCGGGTGCCCCGCGCTTGCGTCCCGGCTGCCGTTCCCGGGAACGGCGGGGACAGACTCTGGGGAGACCCATCTCCAGAGGGGTTTGCAGAAGCCCGTAAACCCTCTTTGCACTCTGTAAAGCCAGGGAGAAATAGCGGGTGTCCCCGCCTGTGACTACGAGGTTCAGTCACCTTGGACAGGGAATTTAGATTAATCCTTCTGCATAGTTTGTGGCAGGTTTTGAATCTTTCATACTGTAGTGACGTTTCCTTTGTTGCAAGGAAGATCTTGCTTTCTGTCTTCTCCCCCTGATTTTTTCTTGCATGCTGATTTTTATCAGCTTTTAAGCCTATATCCTATGTGGTTTTTATTTTAGAATCTGTAATTTTTTTTTCTCTGAAAGAACAAGAATTTGTGCATGTATCTTTTTACTAATGATGCAATTGTATGAACAATTCATTTCAGCCTGTTGATAAGGACCCACATATTCTGATGGGTGGCTCAGGGAGACATAATAGGAGGAGGGTTGCTCTTTGATCTCATGTCCCATATAACCCCAAATCTCCTTGTCAGGAAAGGAAATAATCCTTAACACAAACTGGTGGAACTAACAGAATTTTCAAGCAGACCACAGGTATAGAACAGAGTAAAGGTGCCTTGAGATAAAGTTTTCTGTCAAATTATTGCAGAGGGTTTAAAAATTCTTTGTCATGGATCTTCAGTGCCTAATATTTGGTGTATATAGGAGGACTGAACTGGTTCAAGTTCACAGAAGTTGAGTCATGTTTAATTAATTTTCATAAAGGATTAAATATATTGCCTATTAGGGATTGATGACTGGCCATACCCTCTGACTAGATTGTATTTATGGTATGTTTGAATTGCTTTCAGTTACCTAGACTAGAACCTGGCCTTTCCTACACGATCCAAAAGGGAAGAATGAGTCCCTTCCCAAAGTGCAGCATTCAGGAACTCCCTTGATGACTTGACTGTTCTTTCTGTAGCTGTGATGATCTTCCTTTCTATGGCTGCATCAAATAGTTGTTTCTTTCGTCTTACAGCAGTGCTGCAGTAATAAGACCCTCCTCATGGGCTTAAAGTTGAATAAAATCTTAATTTGGAACATTTCAGTATGTCTTCTTAAGTCCTGCCTCATGTTAACAGATCCTGTGTGATGTGCCAGATGTTGTACAGAAATAACAAAAATCATTCTGAAAAAATTGCTGATGGAAAGGAGGGTCTTTGTGGAGCTAAGCACAGTTCATTACATTCTTTGTTTATAATACAGAAATTATTTCTTGAAATATTATACCTAGAGATCATTCATTTGTAGTTACTTGATGGATGATTAGTTAATCATCTACCATTTCTGTCCTGTATTCCTTTTAGACATGCAAACAACAGTTTCACTTTTAATTAGGCTGGCAAACATGGTATCTGTATGGATTTTTCTGGAGGACTTCACTAGTCAAATAATGCTTTGACAGACCTAATCTTCCCCCCATATTTTGAAGCCAAGCAAATTGTTGTCTTGACAACACTGTAAAGGAGAGTTAGCTGTCATCCTTCCTTAATGACTCTTTTGTAGATTTTTGTTGATATGGGATTTGATGTGCTCTATTATGACTCCTGGTTAAAAGCAATATAAATATATATTTCTAGTACTTAGACTTTCTAAAATGAGCCTTTTGCCCAACTGTAAAGAAGTGTGAGGATGCCCATTGAATCAAGGACTTCCTGTAGCAAACACCATAGTATTGAATTATGAGGTAAATGCTTTTATGAGTGCCATTCATTACCCAGAGACTGCTGTGGAGAATTATGGTTTGGGAGGACACAGCCCTGATGGTAAAACCTGTCCCAGCTGCTAGCGAGGTTCAGGCACTCTCAGCAGACTACTGCTAAATGCTAAACAATATGTACATCTTACCCCATAGATAAGGATGATTTTCTGCTAAATTGGATAGCAAAATAAATCAGTGGCTTTAATGCTTTTATGAAAAATCTATAGACTCTTTTCAGTATTTTCTTTTTCAAGGAGCTTATGTTCTGGAGAAATCTGTATAGGGGAAGGGCTGATTAGTCTGCTAAATCTTAAAGATAAGTTTTACAGTCCTTTGAAAAATGTTAGCTATAAGATTGCCTCTTCAGCATTGTAATTATGAGCAAAGGATTGCAACTGAGATCACTGAAAGTTTCAGATGCTTATCTGTCTTTAGGCCAGAGGAACTTCACTTTTGTGGATGTGGGTCCAAGTCTCCATTGGGTGCTTTATGTACTTTTGTAAGAACTGTTCATTAACTTGGTTTCAGGTATTTAATACATCTTTAAGATTATAAAGGAAAGATGAAAATTAAATGGTTTTTTCTTTCAGAGAGTTCTCAGTGAGGTTTCATTATTCATGGTGTGCGAGTACAGAACACTGGTAACTCCAATCTGGAAACTAGTGGCTTCTCAGTATTTTTGCAATGACATCCTCTTATCAAACTGCTGGTTTATGTGAGAAATAAGAACAGAGTTTTCTTTAATTTAAGCCAGTGACTACTGAAATACTACTGAAATCCCACTGATTTCAGTAGTAATGAATTTTGCTTCTGTAGCTCTACACCTCATGAATTTTAAAAACCAATAGTTTTGTCTCCATATGGGTTTTTTTTTCTTTTGTGTGTGTGGAAGGGTCTTTAATGATCTTTCTATTTTGCCTTCAGTAGGGGAAAAGTGTGGATAGAAGTTGCTCTAGTTTCATCTTCCAGCCCTTTTGTAGGGAAAAGGGTATGTATGAATACTATGCACGGTTGAAATTAGACATGTTAAAAGCTATACATACAGAGGCCTTGGCAATTTGAAATGCTTTTAGGGTAGGTCAAATAATTAAAGAGGATAAATAAATAAAATAAAATCCCCCTTCAGAAAGCTAAGCTATCAGTTTATGTGACTCAAGTTGTCCATTCCTATGTAGCATGACTGTTCATTTTATTCCAATTTACAGAACATGGACCGTTTTTGTAGCAGTCATTAAGTTAACATGAATGTCAAGAATTTAAGTCTGTTAAACTCTGATGGGTAACTTCTAAAGCAAGCATTTATCACATCCTCTTACATCAATATATATGTCATAACAGGACACACAATATAATGTTATGGCCAGGCCACTCGGGATACGCACACCAGTGCTGACTTGGGTGATACTAGTGTTCAGCAGAACTTCCAGTTTCATCTTGTGTCCGTGACATAAACGTCAAGGTCACTTATGTCAAGAATTACATTTTTTCATTTAAACTGCCTTCTGTACCATGCTGTGCAGTAACAGTATGATAGTAAATTGACAATCTACAGCATTCCATTTTTTAAATCGCCTGTTTTGTTTACAAATGCTGCCTTTCCATGTATTGTGTTTAGATCTTGGGTCTGTGTACTTGGTTGCTTTTTTCATTTGTGAAGTACAATTCCAGATTCAGTGGTATCTGGTCTTATCAAAGAGCAAGCTATACCCAGCAGGCTGTTCCTCCCGAGGCAATTAACTCCCCGCTCCTGTGAAATAAGTTGTCTAGTACTAAGTGGAAAATTACTGCCGTTCTGTGTTACTCCTCTGCATGTGATAGCTCTTCCTGGGGAATTTTCCCCCACAGTTCCAACAAGAGCTGTACGTTTGTTGGGATCAGCTTAATGAACTGTTTCAGGAGACATGACCAAGCAGTGATTCCCTGGTCCTGCTGAGTTTGAGGCCATATTACCACTGAAATATTTTTCTCTACTTAGAGAACTGACTGTACATGGAATAAACCCAAGACCACATGAAGGTACTCAAATGAACCAGTATTTCTAAATAGAATAGGATAAATAATCAACTTAAGAGAAAGTGTAATGTGACCTCTAGTTAGCACTTTTATTCGAAATACGCTTGCCTGCTTAAAAAGTAGTGATAGATAAAAATCAGTATGGCATATTATCACTTCTGCCCTTTAGGGCCTGTTCTGAGAAACTGTGAATGTACAGTGCTCCTCTGTGGAGAGCAATCATTGTGCTGTCCACAGAAGTAGATAGTTTTGTTTCTTTCATGTATAGATAGTTGGCTTTTCAAAAACTAGTCTGTAAAAGGGTTCTGGTATCACTTGTTAAGCACCTTACTATACTGAAAACACAGCATGCTTCTTCCAGTTCTTCTCAATAGAGAATGATAGGATGTGATGTGAAGCAATTCTACAAAATTACTTTTTCCTAATGTTTTTTTGCACTGTATCATGTAGTGACTGTGACAGGAGAAGTTATTTGCCCCTTTATGAACCTGTTTGGATTGAATGCTGAGAATACAAAAAAAGAATGGGGTGATGATACAAAGAGTTACAAATTACCTACCATCATGCCCTAGAAAGAAGGGATGGCTGAAAATCAATCTCTGAAGCCATCTGAACATCAAAGTGTTAAAATGAGGTTCTGGAACATAATTTACAGGAAAACACTATCCTTTTGGTAGATGCCCCCAGGTGCATGGGTGAGGATGGACCAGTGGTGCTGTTGCTGATCTGGACAATGAGGGTGTTGGGACTTGCTGTAAGATGTAGGCATTGATACAGTACTTGCATTTTAGAGATGTTTCTAGTGCCTTAAAAACAACAATTCAAAACCCAGATAAGAACTAGTAAGGACTGACAAAGAATATAAACACCATATAATCTGAATATTATATTGAGAGAAGTCTGTTAACAGGTGTGCCTGGACTGGGAGTGTCAGTCATCTTTAAAAACAACATTTCCATTGACTTTGTAGATGTCTTTCAAGTAGATGTAAAAAACTGACAAAGCAGAGTGTTTGGATTGTTGTATAATTGACCAGGCCTTAAGGCACAAGAAAAATTAATCGTAAGGCATTGTTGTAATGAATTAATTTTGTGCTTGCTCAACCACTCAACATTTAAACATATGGAACTATTTTGTGTGTAGGAAGACTCTCATGAAAGAAAGCTGTGTCAGCCTGATTATTTGAGCCTGCCAGAGCAGAGACGAGAGAGCCGAGTGTTTCTCCAAAGAGAAACTGATGTTTAATATCTGCTTTTTAACAAATACAAATTAATACTGCTTCTGTTAACTGAACATTTTGCTTTCTCTTTAGTGCATGAAGGTACAAAACTGTTGGTTTACCTCTCACCCAATGCTGCTCAATTCCTCATTCTCTAATTAGTCCTAAAGAATTAGGTAAGAAATACCTGATTATAGGGTACAGATCTGGGAACCAGTAACTTGTATTTACCTTTCAAATTTAGCATCTGACATGACTGACTTTGGATGTTGGAAAGTTACTGTGATAGTACCTCAGTTTCTTCCACTATAAAATAGAGGTGGTATCTTAACTGCAGAAAGTTTGGTTACTGTTAGCAGCAAAGATTTTAGGTTTTTTTTTTCAATTTTTATTTCCTAACACAGTTTTACTTTGTGAGAGGTCAAATCTTTCATTTGTCTTTTCTGATAGTGTTTTTGCAAAGGTACTTGAGCTTCAGGTATTTGGCAAAATTTTAAGTATTTACTTCACAGCACTATGTACTATGTGTTACTATAGAACTAAATTATGTTCAGTATGTGCAGATACAGATTAGTGTTCTTCCTTTCCTGTGCTTTACTCAAGAAGAACATAGTTGTAAATTTACTTTATAGACAGTACAAGCTGCGAAAGGTACCTTGTTGAGACTTCAGCTTCGTGGTTCAGCTTCTGCATTTCACTAATAGTGAAGATCAGCTTAAAACTGATTTTAGGTGTGTGGACTGCATGTTGCTACAGTAACACAAGAGTGCCTTAAATATATCCATCTTAAAAGTAAGGATTCAGTAGTATGTATCACAAAAAATAAAAATAAAAATTGAAAACTCTATGAAATAATAAAAAAGGAACCCTAGTAGTGACTGAGGCATATAAAAACATTTGCATTGTTTAGTTTCTAGCCAGTGCTTACATGTGAACAACATTATAAAAACTCCATTTGTACTTTTGCCAATGTAAAGAAGATCAGTAGGTCAAACTTTTAATCTTGACCTACTTTTTTTATAGGTATCTCTCAGCAGCTTAGCTTTTTCCCACTTATTTTCTTGCTAGTGTTGAAATGAAGTAGAGAGAACTATCTTTTCTTGTCTGCTGCAGTACAGCTGCAATATTTAGGATTTTCATCTTATGTGAGAGTTCTCCACCTAGTTCTTGGGTCCTTTTCCATCAATGGATGATACCTGTGTGTTTCAGAAGGCTTCAACTAGAGTGACTTATGGATGAGGAGGAATATTGACATTTGAAGAGGTTAAATATTACTATCTATTTTAAAATCAAATACAAAATGACATTTGTAGTGTGTTTTTTAATTTCCTGTACAAAGTAATTTGGGAAAATTAGAAATTACTATAAATTTATAGTTTGTACCATTTTAAATTTTAAAAATCAAATTCTTGTTACCTAATGGTATGTTGTTATTGTGATTTTACAGAGATGGCAAATTCAGTGGTAGACAGATTTATTTTTTTTTTTTTTATTGAGGGCTATATGGGGAAATAAACTTCTATTGTAAATTTGCAGCAGTCTCCTTGTTCTGCTCCAGCTGCTTTGCTCAATTTCACTTTTCTTCCATAAGCCTCTGAATGATGGAGTTACACATAGATCTGAAAAACTGGAGATCTGGCCAAGAAGAGGATCCGTGCAGGGTATGTGACTATTTTAAGGAGAGGGGAAACAAGCTAGAGCATTTGACTGGAACAGCACTTGTACTGGCCTAGTTCCCTAAGTATCAATATGGAATTAACAGCCACAGGTTATATGTCTTTCTTGGGGTAAAGCTCTTGGTTTCTTTCTGTTCTGTCATGTTTTATTCTTATATTTTATGTATGTGTTGTATAAGTAACACCTTATATAATGTAACATATTTGTTTTTTAGATTTTGTAAATAGAGTTGATTGTAAGAGTTTAGTCTCTCTTGGGTACCTCAGGAAACCTAGTCTGATTGTGATGGTTTGTCTTCAGGATAAGCTAACCAAATATGAAACACGAGCTGGTAAGAGTTAGAGGTTCAAAATTCCAAAGAGTATGTCAAGTCTAGTTCCTTGCTTTGAGTAAAACATGCTCAATCTATTACATCTGTGTCCTTGGTATGAACTAAAATGCTCCCTTATGAAGTCATCAAAAGCCTCCCAGGATTTACTCCAACATCAGAAGCCAGCATTTCCTATCGGTGCAATGTAGTGTGAAAAGCAACAGTTGGCTGCTACCCAAGAGCCTCCTGGTAGCTGCAGTTCTATGCCATAAATTACAAAGCACTTTGGGATTATTAAGGATGACAGTCTCTCAAGGTGTAATGAATAATAACCCACTTAGATGTTTTGTCCAGTAGAAGTCAATTCAAATTAGGCCTTGAACTTGACCATGAACAATTCTCTGTGAAGTTGTTTGGACACTACAAGAGTAGGACTGAGCTGTCTCTGGACTTGGTAATTGGTAAATTATATTATTAAATTTATTACTAAATTCAAATTTGTTGTCTTCACAGGCAGTAAAGTAGTTTACTTTAGTGCTCATCATTGAGCTGACTTCTAAACCAATTGGAGTTCTTACTCCTAGCTTTTCTTCTTCTTGCTCTTCAATCATTGCTCAAGTTGTTCTTGCCTTGTTTCCATTTCTCTTGCTGTGACTGCTTCCAGCTATTGGCTTATATACTAACATTATTAGGATGTCTCCGTGAAAATTACGGCTTTCTGCAATAAAATGTTTGTGTACATCTGGAATGATATGAATCCTGACTGCCATGATAGGTTGGGCAAATGTACAAGTAGTGGGGAACAGTTTCATCTGTAACTTCATCAGTATTAGCTTAATACATCAAACATACACTACCTTTACTTGTAATATCTTTATACTGAAGTGGAATAAAGATTGTCACTGGACCTCAGGTTTTCTGAAGGTTGACTTTTGTACAGAAGGTGACTTATTTGGCTTGAAATTTTGCTCTAATGTTCAGTCTTCTCTGTACAAAGTAAAGATACTATAAATTCCATCATTAAGAGATATGTTTTCTTAAGCATAGACAGCAACCAATGGTATTCCCACAGTCAGTGGAACCTTGACAAGTGTCAGCTCCGAAACTGCCACAGTGAAAGATTCTGTAGAGGAGAAACTGCACTGTCGTCTTTGCCTGTGGATGTGAGGAGTGTTGTAGGCGTCCTTCCATGCTGTGGGGGAAGAGAAGTCACAAGGGTGAAGGAAGAACTTTTTTTTTTTTCCTTAGGTTGAATTCTGTTCTGGAACTAATCGTGCACCTAAATTCATGTGTTAATGATGTAGTTCTCCACTGTAGAAACTTGAGTGGGAAGAAGCATGTTTCACTTTGTTTTTTAAACCCAGACTTAATTCAATTTAAAAACTATGCAACAAGATTTTACAGGAGACATGAAAAGACTGAATGGCCAAGAATTTCTAATGTGGTCTCATAAATTCTTTCAATGGAATATTATTGGGTCACTCAGAAATTACAAGAAGCACCCTGTGACATAATACATGAAAAATGGTGAAATAAAGGCTAGAAGTAGTAGTTGCTGGTTTACAAACAGAATTCTGTTGATTAATGCCCAGTGTAGTATGAGTTAAATGCTTTCTGTAAGTATATGTTCAGTAAGATGGAGTTTGTGATAAAGACAGAGCATTTCTTGGCTGTTTATATTGCATCTAAAATTAGAATTCTGTTTCAGAATGTAATATTAACAACTGTATAAACATACGTTAACAGATATGCTGTTTAGACCACTGTGTAGCATCTGATTGCTTTTTAAGAATAGTCCCACTTGCTCAGAAAGGACTGAGCCCTGCTGTTAAGATAAAATTGTATTTTGTTTCAGTAAAGTGCAAATTTAACTGTTCAGGAATGGTCTTATCTTTTATTCTAGCCAAAATAAAAAAGTCTGCAGACTCTTGCCGTCTATTTTTGTAGATATTGGTTTGTGATAAGGAAGAAAATGTTATCACCATACAGACAGCACCTGTTAATTGCCTAAATAATTCAGGCTTAAATTATGCAGGCTTCTAAAATAAGGACTTGCCTCCTTAGCAAAAATAAGAAATACACAGCTTCAGAATAAATTCTGAATATGCTTCATGCTTTGCATTCTTTTTTTGGTTTTATTGGTTTTGTTGTGATAGGAACAAGTAAGTGCCCAAAATTGTTAATTATTACTTCAGAAGATGGTTATGGTTTTGTTTTTGTTTTTGTTTGTGGTGGGTTTTTCTTTCCAATTTGTCTGAAAAAATAAAGCTACCTTTTATACTGGAGTAGCTTAAAATGTTAATCAGCTAGGAAACTGTGCAGACTATCCTTGAGGACAGATTGTATGTATTGAAGCTGTATGTCAGTCTGTCTTTCAGCATGTGAAGTGTTACTTGTGGGGAGTAAATGGGGATTAGGTTCAGGGCCAACAATTCATTTCAAGTGCCATTTAACCTTTACTTCCAGTTGTTAGAAGCATGTCATACGCGTATTTGGCAACAGTTAAGTGCCTTTAGGAATAAAAACTAAGATTAGGTATTATTCTGCCTGCAGTATTTCTGTAGTTGCAATGAAATACATCTCGGACCATTTAGGTGCCGTTCTTCAATTGACAGAATTGCCTTACAGAATAAAGCAAGTCTACTAGACAGTGATGGTGTCTTTTATATCCCCACTTAGTAAAGTGGGGGAAAGGAGTGTCCAAGGAATGGCTTGTAAGACCAGAAATGTGCTTATCTTTCCAGTTATTCTGGTTGCTCAAATAAGAGGTTTTACTGCTATAAATTATTATCCTACCATCAGTTACGTGGTTTAAATAAATTGTCGCCAAATTGTTAGTACATTTTATTTGCTCTTTGAATGTTTTGGTTTTGATGGCTTGGTGTTTTGTTTGTTTTTTGTTGTTGTTGCTTTGGTTTTGTTGTTGTTGTTTGTTTTTAGCAAGTTCTGTTGTATTTTTTGTCAATCTGGGCCTACATTTTTCTCTCAGCAGTGGACCAGGAGAAAGTTAGGCTCAGCTTTAAGAAAACAATCAACCACATAAGGTATATTTCAGCTGAGTTATTTGCAGAGCAGACACTTAAAATTTGCAAATATGTTTCTAACAATATAAATGCTGAAAGGCACTTATTTATTCACCTTACACCACTGGGTGACTCATAAGGCCATGGAAGAGACGGATCGGTGGGTGTCCTTGGAGCACGTCTGACACAAGGTGAGATCAGCACAAAGCACAATGATTACAGCTGACAGAGGAAGATGATCCTTATTCCTCCTGAATTTCACTGGGTAAAATACAGAAGCAATCTTGAGGGCCGGTCTGGAACCTGAATTTTCTCCCTACCCTTGAATTCTCTTGTCACTAGGCTGGAGAAATTGCTTTAGACTGTAACATGGAAGGTTGACAGATGTTTCATCTTCATGAATAAAGAGAGAGTACAACAGGATCTTTTACTTGGTGTGATTTGGGGGTTTTGTTCCTAATGTCTTGATCTTGGGCGTCTATTACATTTGAAATTCAACTGACAAGTGAAATGGTGCTTTTAGATTTGCAGGAGTTTAAAATGTTGAGTTCTGAAATCTATGAACAGACCACCTGATAAGACACCTGTGTGGAAGGTGATCCATTAAACTGTGAAGATCCATCATTTCTGTGTTCTTGCTGGTTGTGTTTGCATTTGTACCACAAGGCAAACTGCTGCTGCCATTTCTGATCCGGCATGGCCACCTCATGTCATTGGCTCCTGTAGATGATGGTCAGCCTCAAAGAGCCTTCACTTCATCCATAAGATTGTGATTAGCTTTCCATTTCTGAGCAGTTTGGGTTAAGGTTGTGTGATGCATTGGATGGAGACATATAATTTTACAGCTCTGTCTGAAACCAAATATAACTCTTAAAAAGAACACAAGCTCATCAGACATTAAATGGCAGAACAGCTGTAGGTGTCATAGCTTCTGGCTTGCAACTGAACATATGGCATAAAACTGGTGTAGCTGACTAGAAAAATCACTTTTAAATATTGACACAGCCTTTGATCTTTTTTATTTTAGGCAGTGAATTTTGTCAACTTTGAGAAGCTGTATGTTGGTTGGGGGAAAAATGGAAATAACTGTGGATTATTTTTTTTTCCTAAGATAAATAAAATGCTAAACTTTGTTTTGTTTTTAAAGTTTTTTCTTTTTCAGGCCCTTCTGAAACTACAAAGATTCTAGTCACTGACAACACTAACCTATTTTGAAAATGCTCATAGTTTCATAAAATAAACAATTGGAACGATGCAATTTATTAGCGATGCTGTTTACCGACGTAATTAATTCTGTCTTCTGAAGTAAAAAAGCATACCTTCAGCATGGGCAGATTTCTTGGCTGTGATGTGTGGGAACACAGAACCTTTATGTCCTCAGGAGAGTTCCTGTGTTGTTGCTTGCGGATAGCTCTTTAACTGTGTAGTGGGCCATTGCATATTAAAGAAAAAACAAAAAAGGAAAAACAAACCCCAATGATCAAAAAACCCCACCCCAATACCCGAGCAGTATGGCATTGATACTTGCATGTTGTAATTCAGAAATAAACTTGCTTTTTATTAGTCCAAATGTCTGCAATTTAAGCACTGCTTACAACTCAAGTATCATAATGATTGTCATCTGTAGTAATAAACTTTTCTAATATGTGTGTCATAAGGATCTTTCCCAATAGATGGCCCCTTTTTTTTTTTTCTTCTTTGCGGGTGGGAGAAGGTAGGGAGTAGACTGTGGAGGGGGATTTGGTTTGAATTAGGTATGATACAAACACTGAATTGAAAACTTTTGGTATAACTCAAGCACCAGATGGTCTTCAGCAGCATGGCAGGCTTTTCTGCTGATATACCACAACTCTGTTAACATTGAGTTTAAACTTTTTAATGAGAATTCATCTGTTTAGAATTAGTAAGATTTGGAGATCTAAAGAATGCAAAAAATTATATCTAACAAATTAAATTATCTGGACATTACATTATTAAACAATTCAATTGGTGGATCCCTCATAGCTATCATAAGCTGGGTTTGAAGCCAGAGATGTTAACTCACTTGTTTTTATCTATGAGTATTTTGAATAAGGCAATTTAGTTCCTGAATAAGGAAATAGACTTTACATCTCCAGAGCAAGAAGGATGGTGTGTTTTAAAGCTGGTTTGAAAGGGAGTGTTCTGATTTCAGAGAAGGGGATAAATGGAATAGAGGAGAAATAACAGCTTATATAATAACATGCTGTGATATTGCCTCAAATTGCTCTTAAAAGATACACTCTATGTACAGCAAGGACTTTGCAAGTATATCTAGGTCTTTATTAAAATGGGTCTTTTAACATTGTATAAATACTTTTTAGATCTTTGTTTCATACCAATGTGCATATGATTTGATCTTGTGTCTGGTCTGCTTCAAAGTGAGAAACTCCAAAGCTTTTCTTCCAGAGTTACAGTACCTATTAGATGATTTGAGAGACAATTAGAGAGAGTGCTATAAACATAAGATCTGGCATACAAAGGACAGGAAGGATAATTCATAATCCCTTTGTTTTGAACTCCTCTATGCTCTGTGCCTTTGTAGTTAATCCTCTGTTATTCTTTTAAGCCATTCTCTAGATCATCCCTTAACATTCATAAATCTTATCATAATAAGTCTGAGCTTGGTTGCCTCTTAATCTACTAACTGAACAACATACTGGAACATCTGCAGCAAAAGAATCAATCTGTTATGCCACATCCTGAACACTGCACTTGCATGGTAACCTCAAAGTTATTTTAGCGCCGTAAGTGCTCAAGAGCATCTAATCAAACTGCCTCCATGCCTCACAGCAGAGGCAGTTGTTTCTGTAAGAACAGTAACAGGTATGATATGCTCATACTTGACTATGGAAACTGGCTGTTGAGCCTATATTATATATTGATTCTTTTAAATGCCCTTTGTAATGATTAGTCCTACAACAATGACCTAAGCAAAAAAATGGAGGAAAGGGTGTTCAACTTGCTTAGAGTTACTGAGCTGCAGTTATGTTTATATGCTATTTTACAAAATGCCCTGATATGACATTATTTGAGGCTTGAAGCATTTTTAAATTGCTTTACTGGGTCAATGGCTGAAAATTTAGGCAAGGACTAACTTTTAAGTCTATAATTCTGAGCAGTTGCAGATAAAAAAAAAATAAAATCTGTGAGCTGTGCCTGTGGGTGACATTCTTATATATAGAAATCCTGAAATTCTGTTTAACTATTACACCAGGGCCCATGCCTTTTAGAATGAAGATGTCTTCCCCAGCCTTGTTAATCCTTTTTTTCCTCCCTGATTTTGAAGTGCTTTGCAAACCAGCAGGATACTGTTATTTTTCTCCTTTACCCACCAGAGGTGGTTCATACCCTGCAAAAGCATAGCTGTTCCATAACCTTCTGCATTACTTACTTTAAGCATGACTAATCTCCTCATAAGAGGAGATACAGGACCTGATTTTTGTTGGGGTTTTACACTGGAATAAATAGAACTGACTCTATGCACCCTGGGGTACCTCCCAGGTTATGGTAGACAATGAATCAGCAGTGTTTGTTCCCTGGATTTTGAGTAAGGGAGTAGTCTGTTTCCAAGGAACTAATACGTGGAATATAGAATTAATAGAAAATTTCCCCAGACCAGAATACATATAAATAAACCTAAGTAAGTCGTTGTCTCTTCCTTTCCTCTTTTGTATAGTAACATGACTTAGAGTGTACATTACAGGAAAATAAATTCTGTATGTAAGGCCAGGAAAGATCCCACTTAAACTGCCAGATTCCTCAGATGACTTTGAAAAATTTTCTTTTTGGAAATTCCTCCTCCTTGTTTGCTGTTATGGGCAGTTGTGTTGGAACTATTCTTACTGTGCTTTGTTGTTTGTTCCTCTCAGGAATTTCTCGGCTATGCTTCACTCACTTGGAAAGCAGTCCTCTGTCAGAGAGGCTTGGTTGCAGGCAAGCAGCAACAGGCATGCTAAAGACAAGGTGGCCAAAGTCAGCTTGGTGATTATCCTTAACATTGGTCCAGGGAATTACTCTGCAATGACCAAATCATTGTGGTCTCTTAAGACCTTTAAAGTTTCTGCTTGCATTGGGTAGTGTGCTACAGCTGTGCACGAGACAGCTGGAGCCTGTTCTTCCTCTTAGATGGACCTAGACTTCGTTCCATTCAAGTTGGATAGAACTTAGAAGATTTCCGAAAACAACTTCATTTCCTCCTGTCTTTGTCTGTGGCCTGGTAAGGGTTATGGAGAATGGCTTAACTGAGCCACCCCTACTTTACATATGTAATTTTCCAGCATGTGACTGTTACCCATCCAGGAGCTACAAATGTTTTAGTGTGCCAAAATAACTAACTCCATGGTCTGTGCTCATTACTGAAACATAAAATTTATCAGTGCCCTTGCCACGTTGGTGGTGCTCAAAGATTTACATCATCAACATCACATTAGGAAACCTGTAGCCTCTGCTCTTCAGTTAGCAGAGATGGTTTAACAAGTCCACAGTACACTGGAGAAAAGTATCTTGTTCGAGCAGAAATTGGCAGTCACAACTGGGGTTTTTAGCAGAACCACACACCTTCTCATGGGGACAGTGAGATAGAGAGGGCGAGCAGGCTGTCTGGCAGCAGTTGGATGTTTTAACCTCCTCACTGGGCACATTGGCCTGTAATATTTAATGTTAGTAATAAGCATTTTGCTGAGGATGTGGTTAATATATGGAAGGTAAAAGGAAGCTGTTGTCAAGGAATATAAAGGATTGCAGATGCATTTAAACACAAGGAATAGCATTTTCCCTAAAATGAGATGACAGAGTCAAGACATTTTCCAGTGAGGACAGTAGGGGGAAGACAGAGGAGGAGCAGAAATCCCAAGCTTTATGAATAGGAGCAGTTCTGAGGATCTGTGCTTTCTTTTATGTTCCTGAGACAGCGTAGCTGCTGAGCTTTGTGACCTTCGAATGTTTGAGCCCCACCATGTTAACTGCATTGTGCTGTTTACCTTATTAGTTGTTTCTTATGCTGTGGTAAGCTCTTCATGGCAGTGGCAACCTCTCCTACGTCCATCAATGTATGATCTTGGCAAGCAGTAATAGATGAATAGTGAATATCTGAATTGCTCTTAATATGCTATTGCTTTCCAGCAGTGCATTTTTAATAATTCAGAAGTGATGGAGAGGTAAGGAAGTGAAAGGGCTGCAGCAATCTTTGTTTCTCTCTGTAGTGAGTTTCCTCCTTGATGGCTCTGTAGTTACCATGGAAACGGGAGAGGGAGGGCTCAGCCCCGGAGGGGCTGAACTGGGACTTGTGGGCTGGCTCTGTGTCAGCTGCACATCTGCACCAAGGGGAAAAACTAGAGCTTGCCTTTCTTTGGTTTGGAGCCTTTTCATCTCTTTCGTTCCATGGCTTTGTGACACTTAATTGTTGAACAGGTGATGGTGTCAAAGGCTGGTACATTTGTTAGTCTTTTTATTACTGATTCTAGTAAAAATATACAGTGTCAGAAAATGAGCATTACTGGTGGTGAGGAGGAGTTTGGTGAAGTAAGTGTAGGAATGTACTAATACGATTGTGAAATTTCACTGGTATTATCTGGAGTCCTTGTTATAGTCAGACTGTCACTACTAGAAGGTTGTTTAATGTGTTTGAAAAGCACTGGCACTTGAGGGAATAGATTTTCTGGAAAAGGCTAAGGACCACTTCACTGACATTTTCACAGTGCATCATTCTTTGTTTTGATGAAGGCTAAATATAATTTTTAGTGATTAGAATATATATCCTA
Organism: Ceyx melanurus; assembly: GCA_024611195.1. Lineage (NCBI taxonomy): Eukaryota > Metazoa > Chordata > Aves > Coraciiformes > Alcedinidae > Ceyx > Ceyx melanurus. Next base: position 45,547 of record JANHGL010001316.1, read on the forward strand.
TACATAATTACCTCTTGTGCTCAGTGTCTGACCTGCATAATGCCCATCTCAGACACTGGCATACGAGAGAACAGGAGAAGCTCCCCACACCTCCACAGTGTCATTATCTTTCCTGATGCCTGTGCAGTGTGGGCAGCAGGAGGTGGAGGATGGACAGATGTGATTACTCCTCTGCCCACTTTTTTAGGGCTGTACCCATCCTTAAGCTTTCAAATCTACTAGCATTAGCTGTGCTGTTTGTTTTATACTTGTGTTAGGTGCTTAGATTTTCAGCAATTATGCTGGAATTGTTCTGAGAGAACGACTGAAAACTTGTTCTACCTGGTACTAGAGTGGAATTTGGTGACTGGCTTGAAATGAATTGTTGGTCGTTAACTACAGAGACTGACTCAGTATCTCTGTCCTTCCTTTCAATGATAGACTACATAAGGTTAAACAAGATTTTCTTTAACAAGTTCGTTTGGTGGCAGCTGCCTGGCAACTGCTTGATTGCTTTAGAATGGGACCAAACCAATAAAATACCATGTAAACCCACTCATCTTTTGAATTTCATAGGAAAAAAAATGCTTTTTCCACACCAGAAACTTATCTTGAAGTCTGCATTCAACAGGAGATTTGTCAGGATGGGATCAAGCTCTGACGTTTAATTTCCTTCTGCCTAGTTTATGTACGCAGGTGAGGTATCACTGTACTTGAACTTTAACTAAATTTATGGGCATGTAATAAGGTTGGTTCTTTCAGTTACCTTTGTGAAACCTTTAGAAATAATTCACAGACCTTCTCTTGCCCTTCTTTTGCCTCCCACTGAACTCAAGGTTCAAAACTGTGAAAATCAAGTATATCTACTTCAAATTTGTAATCCATGAATCAGAGTTAAAAAAAAAATCTAAGTATGTGCTAACAAAATTTAACCATAAAGTGAAGTTCAGTATTTTTCCTTTGGAATGGCAGATCCTGAAATGTAATTGCTGGTGCTTTAAAAACACACACTTGGACACCAGAAGTGATGTTTAGGAAACCCTGCTCAGAGTAGTTACTTGCAGCTATGCTTGTGTCTTCAAAATGGTTGCTACCCTGGTACTTGCAATTCAGATATTTTTGTTCCCTTTTTCGTGTTTGTTTTAATTTTCAGTAGTGGGTTGTTTGTGTTTTTTGTTTTGTTTTGAGAAAATCAGCCTTTAGAAAAGTAGATGTTGACAGGAAAAAAGGCTGCATTGAAAAGTACTAGTTCAAGATGGAGTCCTCTTTTGTTTCATCTAGTTACGTTAATGCTGGGCTTAGCTTTGGTCCTCTCTGACATGTTAAATGTGCTCTTGTTAACTGAAAAATACCTTAAATATAAACTGCAAATTGCATCTGAAAGATGAGTTAAGTTGTTTTTTTTTTTTCTAATACATGCTCATCTGTAGCAGCTGTTCTTCAGTTTCAGGTAACACACAAAATGGGATGGAGTCCATCGCAGTGGTTCTTGACACTGTTGCTTTTGCCAAAGTTAAAAATGCACTGAATTATTGCCACTGAATTCAGGAGAAGCCTCTGTATTCAGAACACATCTATTGGATGTGTGATGTCATTTTTATGAAGCCATTCTTTAGATTAGAAATGCAGTTTAGATAAAACTGGCTTGTATTGTTAATAAAATCATTGCTAAATCCTAGTCTTGAAGAGATTAGGATTAATTTCCTGTTCTGGGATGCTTCAGTGAATAGCCTTTTTATTCCCAAACTCACAGGAAACTACTTGGTGTTTTGTATGAGGTTCAGCATTGTGTGTGTATTCCAGGGAGCTTGACTTTCTAGGACATACAGACATCTCCTCTTTCCCAGCAACAGATAAAAATGAAAACATCGTAGGCTGTAAAAAAGCAACTGAGAAGGGGCTTGTGTAAAACTGGGCACTGTACAGGTCTGGGAGCTGTGCAAGATGCATGTGTCATTCTGGCTCAGGTTGTATAATTCTGGTCCCTAGCAATGGTGTGATTGCTGTATGTCTGGAGTAGAACATGCCGTTGGTTGCCCTCTTTTTGTTTTAAATAAGTCAACTATAACAATATTTACTGAATATAACTTGTACAGGAAGATGTTGACTCTAATGTTCTCCATCATTGTTTTTTGCTCCTAATTTAGATAAAGGATAGTTGTGATTAATTAGGAAAACAGTTCAGAAGAAGAGACAATATTGAAAAATATAGAACTAAATGTTTAAGAGACACTGGAAGAAATTGATTTAAATCTTGCACATTAATTTTGGGTTGATGTTTTCCAGATAAGGAGAACTTCACTATTAAAGCTTACTAAAAGCTTCTTTATGAGTCTTAAAAGTGCTGAATTTTATTTGATAGCAAGATTTTATTTTTATTTAACAGAAAATACCTCATTTTGTGTAAAACTTTCTGGTTTCTATACCAGTCTTACATTTTTTCTAGGATCTTTTTGATAGACCTTTTGTGCAGATATCCCAGTTTGTGTTCATGCTAACTTATTAGCTGTCAAAAGTCCCTCTTGCATAGAGGGACTTTTTTAAAGAGCTCTTGTCAAGAACTGGGGCTTTTTTTTTACATGTTCTTAAAATCTTGATATGAATCAAATACAGTTTCTGCCTCAAGAATTTGAGCATTAAAGCTGTATTTACAGATGAGAGAAAAATGCATTAAAAGACAAAGGCATTTTATGAGGTTGCAGCTCATTTTGTAAGATTATAGGAGTATTTAATCACAGATAAGGGAGTGATCCTCTGTACAAATCTGCTACCACTTTAGCTGATATTGGCAGGCTTTAAAGAAGTGCTTTATTCCTTTGATTAGACCTTGATTGCCACTCAAGAACCAGATACAGCTTGCAGCCATCTCACTTCAACTTGTTGCAAGCATATGATGAAAGAACATGAAGATAGATGTTTAAATGTGCCCCCCCCTTCTCTGTTTTAAAGGCTTATTAAGGTTCATCAAATAAAGAATCCCTTATTTTTGGACCATTCTGAGCTTTGGTTTGCAATTGAGCGCCCCTCAGAGAGGATTTTGAAAGTTTACTTGCCTCTCTGCTATGTATTTTCAGGTGCTCTCACAGTTGGCCTTGTGCGACAGTGTCAAACCATCCATGGACGTGACAGGACCTGTATTCCTCCACGACTGCCTCCTGAGTGGGTCACTACGTTATTTTTCATCATTATGGGAATCATTTCACTAACTGTCACTTGTGGTTTGCTGGTGGCTTCCCACTGGCGAAGAGAAGCTACTAAATATGCCCGCTGGATAGCTTTCACTGGAAGTAAGTGACCTCAGCTACACCGTTGACCTGTATGCAGGATAAACTGGTGGAGTCTAAAATAACACTGCAGTATTGTCAAGGAGCAGTGGTTAGGGATCTTACTATATAAAACATTCCTTCTCTTTAAATACCATTTCTGAGAGAAAAATAAAATTCTTTAAAAATCAAGGGATTGATATTTTAAGCGACTGTAATTGAGATAGATTAATAGTCTCTGGGCACAAGGTTGAGAGAAGGGAAGTTCTGACCCCTTTACCTTCCTTGGTCAGTGCCATTAATTGACCTAGGAAAATGAGCAGTGGTAGGAGAGGTCAATCCTGAATTGAGCTTCCAATAGTCTTCCAATACTTCCCCACTCCAATATATCCAGGACTTACTCATATCAGAATGGACTGACTGAAAATCCCTCCCCTAGGAAGAGAAGGCATCTGAGACTTAGTACAGTCTAAAATCCACTCCACTTCAGGTGTCTCATGAATACCCAGTCAGGGATGATGCTAGTTCAGTCCTGCTTCATGTTCACAACAGGTGATTTATTCAGAATGGCTGCATCCTAATTGGCTATGCAGGAGGATTGCCCACTGCAGAGCATCTGCTGTGCTTCACAGCACTGAGACTTCTGTTTCCATGAGTGACCCGCAGCAGCGCTTTAGCTGCAAGGCAGAGTGCCAGTGTTTTTCTGCCTCCCTTGACACTGCTCTGAGTGAGCACTAGCAGCACTCCTCATAGCTGAGCCTTCTCTAGCAGCCCTGTGATTCTGCACAGGGCAACAGACCCTATGGCTACTTTAGTGCAAAAGAGTTGTAACAAATAAGGGAAATAACTTTCAAACTTCCTTTTCTTGGTGTGTGTTACAGGCGTAGCCCATCTGTGAAATGGTGCCTTAATGGTGGGGATGACAGCATGAAAAAACTCAAAACCTGAGGGCTTTTAAATTGACTTGAATTATGACATACCACTAAAGGTAGTGTGAACACTAACTAGAAAATGCAAGTTTGTGGTTTGCATAGACATAAATAAAGTTTAATGGAACTCTGTGCCATCTAATGATGCTGAATATGAATGACACTTAACCTCTTTTTGTGGAAGGGAATGATGCAAAAAAAGCATTCAACTTCAACAAAGGTACTTCACTGAGGCACTTGCCAGAAGGATGGCTGTGATTGTACAAGTTTGCTACTCAGCATATTAACTTAAAAGTGCAGTTCTTGCAGACAACGGACCTATTGAAATGCTGTATCCATTGTGATTGCCTTTTATTTATCTTCCAGTGAATTATTAAAATAAGAGACATGAGTATTACTGAATATTACATCTCAAGGTTTCCAGTGTCCTTTTTTTATTTATACATATTTCATACATATATATTCAGGGAGGGTTAAACTCAAAATGCCATATAAAATCAAGATGCTTACAGTAAGCTGAAGTTAAAGCTCTAGGGTAAATAGGGTTTTTGGAGTAGTGTATATTAAAAATTGATAACACAAGTTATTTAATGAGGGTTTTTTTTGTTAATTCAGAGCTTATATTTTGGACTTTACATATTTTAATGTTTTTGGGTTTTTTGTAATATCTCCAATCAACACACCCCTGCATCTTTAGTTTCTATAACTGTGATGGTTAGTTCAGCCAAAAACCTGGTACAATAAAGCTGTTCTTTTCTACAGATTTCTTTAGGCTTGCAACAGATCCATTATTAGAAGTCTAAATACAGAAGGACATGCTTTTATTTCAGCAATTACCTTTTTGTTATGAGATGTTTAACAATGAAACATAGTAATTTTTTCTTCTGCAAGTTAGAATTATTCATATTTCTATTAAGGTATGATTGCTGCATTGCCAAAATTCTAAAACTCAATGTCTTTGGTATTCATCTCTAATACAAACAACTCTGAACTTTGCCTTCCTTTTAACAATGATGATGGGAAATCTTTTTTGCTTAACTCACTTGTAAGAAAAATCACTTTTGAAAAAAAGAAGGGAGTGGGAGGAAGAGTTGTGTATTTTTCAAAAAGTTGATGAGTGTGACTTCTGTGGTTCATTGGATGGCAACACAAGTTGGTAACCTGTTTGTAGATTAGTATTAAGAAATATGTACCCATGTAGAATATCATGAACAGGTCATTCCTGTGAAGTGCCAGTGCTTTTAAGATGTAACATGTAACTCATGAGGAGGGGGCAGGAAAAACTTCCTAGTTTTATTACATCTCTTTTGCAAGCAATTTCAAGGCTGAACAGCCTAGTACAGACTGCTAGCAGATACCCCTCTCACAGAACTTTCTGAACATGACTATGTCCTGCTATCCTAGGCAGGTGGTGGAGTCTGCTGGGACTGACAAGGGCAGCTCTAGGACTGGCAGCACCATTCTCTTCGAATGCAAGGGGGTCTAGAGTAAATCATCTAAGGGCAAAGGAATTCTTGTGCTCGCCCTCTGACAGCAGCAAGGAGAGCATGGTAAGAGGTCACTCTTGCCCAGGTCATGCTGGAATGTATATGTAAATATATAGCTTATATTTTTCATGGAATCTTTGCTTGTAATCTTGGATGACTCCAGACTTTTTCAACTGTGTACCTATAAATATGAATTATTGTTGTGAATAGTCTTGTCTATATTGTTTAGCTAAGGGGCATAGAAAGGACAAAACTCTGATCTGTCAATTCTCTTTGCTGTGCTCACCTGAGAGAGTATCTACTAGAACAACGTTTGCATCCTTCCCCAGCCATCAGTGGCTTTACTGTACGGAAACTTGTCTTTATGGCTTTTCTGCAAAACGGCTTTGTGGAGAGGACAGTTATTTCCCTCCTCTAGGTCATACTAACAAAAGTCTAGTTCTAAACACAGATGTGAAAGTTTTCCTTTGCTTTCTGTAGAGAAGAATCTTTGAAGAATCACAACGTTCTTACTGGTATTACAGGCATTGTCACTTTGGGCATAGATACTGTGGCATAGATACTATGAAAACTGTCTTTGATGTTTGAGTCCTGTTAACTGTAGACCAAAATCCTACCATGTAATTGAGATTGGATTCCTTCTTCATGTTCGTTTGGGTACTGCCCATGTCTTTGTGTGTCTCTTCAGTGAATGAGTTGTTGTAAACTCATAGCCATGTCTTGTCTTGATAACAGCCAGAGATCTCATCAGCAATTTGTTTGCATTGTATTATTGATTGGTTGCTTGTGTAAGCTAACTGCCTACTACCATTCCAGCTTCTGTATTACTTCATCACTAATTAATCCCTTTGATATAGTGGCATAAGTTGGTAGCAAAAAAGTAACCTGGCTTTGGTATTGTTCTATGTATTTTTGAAACTGCTCCTATTTTGGTAACCCTACTTCAAACTTATGTTAACCCGTTGCCTTTTCAGGGTGCTTATTATACCATCTTCTGCTCAAGAAGATAGGATATGGTGAACTTATGGTAAATCTCTAGTGCTTGGTGTTTGGACAGATACTGTTAGGTTCCATGATTAGAAACAACATCCAGAGCTTCTGTATAACAGTCATGGCTATTGCAGGACTTCACAGAGCTCCCACAAGATCTGTTTACATCTTACACAGAATCGGGTCTCTTACCATCTGCTACAGCTAGAATGGGAGTTGATTCTGTCTGCTGTAACTGAAATGGTGCTTCTTTGAGATGTATCAAGGGAGGATATGCTGAAAAGAAAAATGGCATTTCTACCCTTTTTCCAGCAGTTATAAGAAAGACTGTTACTCTTTTTGCCTGAGGATTTAAATGTTCATGCGTATAATGGACTTGGTCTTTGGAAAACAAGTCAAAATGGGGCAGGAAAATCACATTCTTAACTAACAGTAGCTATCCTGCAAACATCTGTCTCTGCTATCCCCTATCAATAAAGTGTGTCATGAGTTATTAAAGATTTGTACCAGGTGTTGCATTCTCTGTTATGCATTTCCAAAGAGGCAAGCCAGTATTAAAATGAGCCCTCTAAAGACTAGACTATATCTTTTTCTTTTAATATGCTGTATCCTGGATTTTTTTAAGTTGTCACTGGTTTCTTGAAACAATTCTGAGCTAAAGAATTACAGGGATTAATCTGTTTGACAGTTACCATTCAGAAGCAGACTAGAAATGATTGTGTTTTGTTACCTAAATATTAATAGCAACTGTAGACATTGTCTTCTCTGCATATTTTCCTATGCAAGGAAGGATTTGAAATCAAAAGCAAGTGCTCATGAAGGTAAAGTTCTTCATGGGTTGTGGGAAATGTTCCTGAAAGTATGCTGAGTTGATACTACCAGATATTAAGTTACATTTGGGCTACAAGTTGTATAAGGAATTCCTATGCTCTAGTTTAGCAATCTCCTTCTAAAAGAGCACACACTAAGTTAACTGAGCACTTCATATATTGGATTTTCTCCTTAGTCACTTCTTTTTCCAAAGTAAATTTATCATGCGGTCTTAATGATGTCTCAAAACTCTGCCATAATTCCTTTGACAGGCTTCCTAATCTGACGGACTTTGATGAATCAATTTTTTATTTTGCTATTTCAGACCACACTAAGAAAATTCCTTGGGCACCCTCACAACAGAGTATGGTCACTGTTTGTATGCACAGTGGAAAAGTTGGCTGGTTACTTGCATAGTAAATGTTTGAAATGTGTATGTGTATGCACATCAGAAATGTGTATGCTCATCAGCATTCTGCACACTGCCTGCACGTGCAGAATTCATTTTTTCCTCTGCTGTGAACTAGGGAAGAGTTGAGGTACTTGCACTCCCTGTCTTTTAGACAGGAATACAAGGAGATACTGGGCACACACACTTGCTTGGCAGTACAGTGCTACTAGCAGGTCTCAGACCTAGGAGCACTGACATATGTGTGTACAATACACCTCAAAGAGCAGTGGTTAAGTAGAGAGGGATAAGGATCATTCTTCAACCATATCCATGAGGCTATCCAATCTTTTCCAGCTGTGTAGTTCTTGAATGTAATAAAGTTTTAATCTTGAAAGTGCAGGTTGTTTTCAGCATCCTAAAGCTATTTCCTTTAAGTGTGTTATTGTTACAACAAGTTTTGTGAATAACTGGAATGCTTGTTAGGGACAAACTGGATGTAATATGAAATGTGCTGAGTTATGATAATGTGACTCATCCTCAGAGTATTGTTAAAACTGTTACTAATTGTATGTTGCATTACTAATCACACATCAACCACTGTTTTCTGGACTGCTCAAGTGTAGAACTCTTCTGTTCTTACACAGATCTGCTTAAGAAACACAGCCAAGCGTTCTCACCTCAGATGGACTTTTTAAAAAAGGGAAACATATCTTTAAGGGTTAGATTCTGTAGTATGGAATTACATGGGCCAATAATTGTGTAGATTAAAATATTATAGATTATTTAATGTTTAAGGTCTGATTGCTGGTTCTCTGGTTTTGTTTTAATAGCTGGCCTAACAGGGAGGCACTGAGGAAGAATGTAGTAACTACCCAGTTGCCAGGTTTTTTTTGTCTGTACTCTTTTTTTTTTTTCCCCCTTTTAAAAAAATCCACCGATGCTGTTCCATTAACGACGAGACACGAGCTCCCTCTAACGGAACCTTTGGTTTTTTGCTGCTCAGTATTGTCAGCGGGAGGAAAGGCTGATCTGGGGGGTTATGAAACGGACCTTTTTTTGTTTATGCTCAAGGCTTATTTGGACACTGCTTGAATTCAGATTCATCATGCCCATAACTAGTTTCTTCTATAGAACAGGAGTGTTTTTTCCTCAAAACTGAGACCCAATCTATGCAATTCATAAGCTTTGAGCATTAAGATAGTTTTTCACATATTTTATATTTCTCTTGGATATACATGCAGTCCATAAAATAATGGGGTTTGGTATGGGTGTGTAACACGGTAGCTGGACAAACTAGAACATGTTTATTTAGTCAGGAAGAACAGTAGTGAATTTATATTTAAAAGTATTGAGGCTGCTCCATCCTATCATTTCCACATTTGCAAAGACTGGAGGCTTTGTTCTGATAAGGACAAAGGAGGCAGGTGAGCTCCTGAATTAGTCTTATGTAATTTTGGAAACAGAAGCAACTGCAGCACTGCTGACTTACACAGGAACCAGAGGTTAAGGTGATGGCTGTTACCAGCAGTTTTTGCTGTTGCTTGTCTGTCTTTTGGGGAAGCTGAAGCAGGGAGCAACATCCCCAGAATTTTTCTGTCTCTGTGGTGGAGAAGAGAAAGGGGAGACAAGGACACAGCATTTATGTTCCTCACAAACAAACAGAAAGCAGCAATATGTGTTAACTAAGAGAAGACAGGAAAAAAATAGCATATCACGCCCTTTATTCAGGCAGGAACATTTTAGCTTGGCTTGAATTTTCTCTTTCATGTGGCTAAGCTTAAAGGTAGACTTTTCAGACTAGGAGATGCTTCAGTTTCAGCTGTGCATCATGTTAGGAGATTGGTATGTGGCTTTGTGTTGTTGGTGGGATAGCTCTCCCACTAGATGTAATTTAGATTTGGCTGAATGGGTGTTGGGATTCACACAGAATCATCTGTAAGCATGAACTGTGTAAGTCTAACTCTTCAAGTGAAATAAAAAACCTCATTGCTTACTTTTTTTTTGTTCATGGAGTCTGAATTTGAAGTTTTTCTACTAAGAAGCTTAGGTTGAACTAAATACAGAAGACTTCCTTGTATTGCAATGGAAAATCTTAAGGATATTTCATTACTTAAGGAAACATTCATATAACTTTAGAAAACTGATATATTTAAAACTAACATAATATAAAATGCAAATCTGTGTGTTTTCTATTTTTGTTAAAACTACAGAAAAGGAATTTTATGTGGAAGAATGGGAGGGGGCAACTACAGCGGGAAAGAGACAGCTGATAAATAGAAGTATATTCAATGTTGAATGTTAGTTTATCTTGACTCTGGGGAAAATGACTTCTTAACTGGAGAAGTAATGAACTCGGTGACTAAACTTCACCAAATTGTTATTCTGTAAAGACACTTTGTGCTGTAGTGAGCAAGACTGAAACTGCAGTCAAAATGGGAGTCTTTCTTGGTAGTAGGTGAAGAATGTTTTAAAAGCAAGATAAAGCCTACTCAGTCATTTCAAGCAAGTTAGGTACTCTTCACTTTGGTCAGAATATTTTGCTTGCTTTTCTAGACTGCTCTATGAACTTGTAAATATTTTGACTTTAACACAGCACTGACCAAATGTTTTGTTTTGTTTTTCTCTTTGCAGTGATTCTATTCTGTATGGCAGCCCTAATATTTCCAATAGGATTTTACATCAATGAAGTTGGAGGTCAACCATATAAATTACCCAATAACACAGTGGTTGGGTCTTCGTATGTACTGTTTGTCTTATCCATTTTCTTTACAATAGTGGGACTTCTATTTGCTGGCAAAGTTTGTTTACCTGGCTGATGAATGTGTGAACTGCAGGACTTTATTTTGGAAAAGAGCAAGACATCAGAATTGCATTCTCAGGAGGATGCCTAGATCAGACTATCGAACACTTACTGAAAAGAGGAATGCTTTGACTTATTCTCACTATGCACTTTGGATGAAAAAAAGGAGAGCCTTTCCCATAACCAAATACAGACAACATTGACTAATCTCCTGAGCATATTTAATGCAGTCAGGTCTGCACTGTGATAGGAACTAGTGAAGAATGCTTTACACTGAGAAGCATAATGCCCCGTGTTACTGTACTGTTACTGTTTTTAATGTCTAATGATTTGGAAGTCAAAGTATTTATGAACTTTGTGGTAGACCAGAGGGTTGCAAAGGAATTCAAGTGAGGCTGGCCTCACTGTTTAGGAGATTAGTATTTTACATCTTCCTTCTGATGAGCAAAGCCTTTGGTACCAATGTGGATCAATCTTGCATTACTGCACCAAGAAGCCAATAGATCAAAATGTGTTCTCTAAATGTATGTAACAGCAAGACGACATACATCCTCTCCTTCCCCATAAGCTCTAGAAAAACAGTAGGGAACATTTTAGAGGGGGATTTCTTCCCTATATTTATATAAATATATATATAAATATATATATATTTTGCTGATGCAGTATACAGTGTGTGTGTGTATGTGTGTGCGTGTGTGTGTGTGTGTGTATACACATATATGTGTATATATGTATATACACACAAATGTTTCCTGGAAAAGAACTCAGAATGCTTTGCTAGCAAAACACTGTGGTGTGCAAAACTAGAACTCAATAGAAAAAAGCCATTTCTCTGAAGGCCGCATAGCCGAGAGTCTTCAGTTTACCTCATTCTTTGTAGCAGCCCTTGATTTTAACAGTTTTTGTAATAGGTACAAACAATCCCATGCCTTTCTAGGTGCAATTTTAAGTTAAGCTAAAATTCTTTTTATGGTAATTTATTTGTATATGAGGATAGAAGGTGAGATCATGTCATACCTTAAACTCCTAATTTTGGGAAACTGACACTATTTAAATTATTAGCAACTGTTGTACAGAAAGTCTCTTTTTCTACTGCATTGTTACATTAGCATTCATATTCGTTCAAGCACAGCATTTTACCATAGATTTCTCTAGCACGTGTAAAATGCAATGTTTAAAGTAATACAAACACTATTCCACTGAAAAGATGAATGAGCTTAATTTTCCTTTGAGTATTAATTCATCTTTACAAAACAAAACAAAAAAGAGCAATATGATTGTTTAAAGAATATATTCTTTGTTTACTGGAGTTACTATTTTAAATGTGGATTTAAGGGCCACTCTAATTTGGAGTAAATAGTCCTCACTAAAGGTAGTTTTATTTTTCAAGGAAAGGATAGATCCATAGACATCATCATGCACTGCTCAATCTAACCTTACAGAAAGTACAGTTTAGTGTCCCAGGAAAGCTGCTTGCACTGTCAGTATTTATTTTCCAATTAATAGGTGGTTTACCTGACATTCATTATGAAAACAAAAAATTGTATGTTTCAAATGCTGTTTCATTGAGTTTATTAGAACTCCAGAGACATTTTTCTAAAATGTTAGTGTTTTAGAATGAGGCTGTTGAAGTATAATCAGCAGTTTCCAAAATAATCACTTATCACGTAAGCCTAAGTGTTTGAAAAGAAGACACTTTGCACAATTCTTTTAAACAGTGTGCCATTCAGACCCTAGTGGGTCCCTGTCCTCCTCTCCCACCTCTTCCCTCTCCCCAGGTATTTTGATATGAATAGTTTATTTGCTGAATTACATATTTTTTTATTAGACTTTTTTTAGACTTGTCACTGAAATGGTCCATAAGTAACTTTTTTTCCAGTCAGCTCACTCACAGGTAGAAGGGAGTATTTACAGATCACTAAATTTTTCTAAAATGTACTAATCTGTAAATACAGCCAGGCAATTCTTTGGAAGTAATGGTTTAAATATTATTTGGTTCCTAATTTAAGCCTTCATCTGCATGGATAGTCTAAGGTCCCCAGTGTTGTTGCTGGAGATAAAATACACAGTTCAGCTCCTGCATCTGTGTTTAAATTTTGGGGGTTATCATTGCTGTATCCTAAGCTAAGTATTCTCTAAAACTTAAATCATAAATTATGCTGAACATAAAAAAAACCACTTTTTTTTTTTTTTTTTTCCAGAAATGTCACTCTTGTAAATAGGAAATTTTTGTAACTGGAACACAGGTGGAGGGCAGAGTTTCTCAGCTGCTACAATTTCTTGCCCTCTACTCCCCCATGCCCAGCTTACTTATTTCAATTATAGTAACATGTATAGTGTGGATTTAGGCTTAGATTAAAAGGACCGCCATTGAATAAAAAGAGTTATAAACACTTACCTTGGAGCATACCCAGTCTGGGGCTGGCTGGCTGGAAATGGATCAGATCTGATAGCAGAGATTTAACTGGCAGATTGTTTGATTTAAAATTTGAGTATTTTAAGTCCAGAAATAGATACAGCCATCTGCATTTAAAAAAACCCAAACCAAAAACAAAACACTTAGTAATTGAAGAGACAACTGTCAACAGTTGCTTTTAATAAGGTCACTAAATACTATATAGTGCAGTATTAATTTATAGCAGAAAAACATATCTTGTAAACTGTATATAAAACACTGTTTTATGGTGCAATCATTTGTCAAACTTATGTCTGTTACTTTTGTTTTAAAGTTGTGTGCATTCTTTTCATACCTAAGAGCATCACTGTAAAATCTGCTGAAGAGTATTTATAGGTTTTATTTGCACAAGGTTTTGAACTACAGGAAGTTCATACTGAACATGCCTAAATATCTGTAGCCTTTTTCAGTTCATGAAAAGCAAATGTTTCCATATACATTTTCTCCAAAGGTAATCTTGTATTTGTGTTGAGTGTTTACATAAACTTTTCTCATTCTGCCAGCCATTATATTCAACTTTTTGAAGGACAGGTCATTTAATGTGTCACTAGGGATTCTAGTCTTTTGATCTAAAATTCCCCAAAAGGTTTGGTGTCCCATCATAATGTAATTTGTGCACACTTTGCCATTTATTTGGCTAACAAAATGTAAGGTTTGAAACTTAAAATACCTTCAGAAGGAAAACTAGTTAATTTGTCTGTATAAATCTTACTGTTGAGCTCTGCTGAAATAATCCTCTGGAAGCTGTTTGTCTCAGACCTGGGGACGATATGTTTCCCTGAACACACCAGTCTAACCATTTAACATCATTTTCCATCGGTAATCTTGCTGGTGAGCAATACCCATTTCTGAAGAAGCTGGCAGCGGGCATCACCAGCCCAGCCCCGTCCTCTGGCTGAAGGAAAGACAACAGATCAGGGCGTCGCGTCGTACCTGTGTTTCAGAGCCAGTGTGTAACCACTTCAGAACACAACTGTAAATTACTGTCTGCCCCAACACACACACACACACACACACACACACACACACAGAGAGAGAGAGAGAGAAGTGAAAGCTGTCCTTTGAACCCTTTGTGAAGGATGAAGACGATGAAGGAAACGGTGCCTGCAAGCAGGGTGTCCTGCCTGGGAGTGGCGTCGCTCCCCACTGGAGGCCGACCGGCAGCTTCCCTGCCCCGGCCTTTACTGAGGATTGTTTTCTAATTGGTTAGAACATTTTTCAATTAATGATTTCCGAGCAAATGTTAATACAAGAACTGTATAAAGTGAACATAATTTTCTTCACTTGTATTTTTGTTATTGAGCAAGTTTATCAAAATAAATTGTCTACTAAAGCGACTGGCCCCGGCTGCGCTGAGTGGGGCCGGCCTTGCTCCGCCTGCAGGTGGCGCCTCGGCGCCGGTGGGGTTACCGCGCACCGCCCCCACACACACCACCGCCATCAGGCGGCGGGAAGCGGCGCCTCCTACTCCTGTCCGTCTCCACCGGCAACGCCGAAACACAGCAGCGGAGCTGAGCTAGGCTGCTCCGCTTCCAGGCCCCTCCGCCCCAAGCGGGATGGCTCCCGCGCCGCCAGCACTGGGCCCGCACGGGGGAAGGGTCGGGTGAGTGCCGGGAGCTGCCTCGGCCTGACGCGGTTTGGTGGATCCCTGTCAGCGGTGCGGTCCCTTTTAGGGAGGGACATTCCCATGCTGCGGGAGGACGGACGGAGGGGGAACGCGGGAGTCTCTCCCCTGGTGAGGCGAGTCTCGGGACAGGGCGGCGCGGGATCTGTGGAGCTGAGGGGCCGCTCCCCTGCGAGGTGAAAGGAAAGCCGGGGGCCGGGCCATCGCGGGCTGCGCTGACACCCGCTGGTGGGGGACGGGGGACGGGGCGAGGCGGCGGAGCCCAGGGCAGCGGACAGCAGGGGTTTGTGAGCGTTTTGCTCTGGTCTTGTTGCGCCCAAACCCGAGGGGCAGCTCCCTACGCGCTTCCATCGCTGCGTCTGATAGCCCAGGTGTCCCTGGCTACCTGCCCTTGTTTGCACTGCGGGTCACACCTGTCCATAGAGCTCATGGTTTGATTTGATTAATCTTTTGTTCTGGTTGAGCTGTGTAGTGAGTCTCCTAGCAGATGTCCGTATGTATAATTAACTGCATGAAGTCCTGTAGCAAACAGCTCTTGCAGAACAGTTCCTAGATTATCCAATCTTTAGATGGATAATTATAACTTCCCTTTGTAGCTGTTTTATTTTTAATTTGCTGTTGTCCCATGTGCAATGTAATTATCATCAAAGTTGCTGTCAACATTAATACCGTTTTTAATACTGTGTATTGCTATTGAAGGTTTTTACTCTGATACTTTGGTGGGTTTTTTTGTTGTTTTTTTTTAATCAAGGCTAAGTCTGTTCATGAATGGATACATGCATCAGGAAAACGGCATGGTTGTTGGACAATGATCAGTTTTTGAAAAAAGTTGGGTGAGGATACTGTTACAAAACCTTGTCAGGGGTTCACATATAGATAGAGTGAATAACTAGATCATATAAACTGTGTACTATGTCCCTTCAAAGCATTTTTCATGTGTTAAATGGAAATGTGTAAAAAAATGTCGAAGTATAGAACAATTCTATGGAAAAAAAATCCAACAACTGTAAAGACTTCATGACAATACAGGAATATTATAGATAATGAACTCATCCTGTAAAATTCATTGTCTTCTAGGGTGACCACAAAATCCAGTTTACAGGGTGATCATACACCATGGCAAGATTTGGCTGTGTCTCATCCAGTACCAGATAGTGGATTGCTAGTAACACCTATCAACAAGACACAATATCTGCTGGTAGGAAAGTCTTCCTGCTGAATGGAGCAACTAGAAAAGTAACATATATCCACTGTAATATATAAATACAGACTGCAGAGTAAATAAGCTGATAGACATACTGCCTTACCTACATAGTTTAATAGATAAAATCACTAAGGTTATGGAGCTATATATACTTTCTCTTCAGAGGTGAATCAGTCTGTGAACAAATTGGGCAAAGCAATAAAGGAACATCAACTCTTACTGCATTTTTCTTTAGAAAAGCATTCTGAAGTGAGTTTTGGAGATGCTAAGTGTATATTTCTCCATGGTAAATCACAGGGATGTTTCTTTAAAATCTTTTACTAAACTCCTATTTCTTGCCTTCCTTTTTATCTCCTCCAAACTAAGCCCTCCTTCTGCTTCCATTAGTTCAGTCTGAGGCTATTCTGAAACCTTTTCCTTTTCATCTCACATCTAAAAGAATATGCCAGTACCTAAAATTATGTTGTTCTTGGATATGAGCTGCCTACCAGCAGCTATCCTTAGGATTTACATTTTTGTCATATTTGAACAGCACATTTAATTTCACATGCTGCATTTATTTTTTTCTTGTTTGATCTATAGAGAGAACAAAT
Source organism: Ceyx melanurus (assembly GCA_024611195.1). Classification (NCBI taxonomy): domain Eukaryota; kingdom Metazoa; phylum Chordata; class Aves; order Coraciiformes; family Alcedinidae; genus Ceyx; species Ceyx melanurus. The sequence goes on from JANHGL010001316.1 coordinate 62,072, forward strand.
GAAGAAAATAGAGTCTAAAAAGGTGCAAATCACAGAAGAGTGGCTAAGAAGCTACAGTTTAGAGTCATTGCAATTAACATTAGAGCATCTGATAAATGAAGGCAATGTTATTTTGTAAGTGCAACACTGCCCATTCTTTAGTCAGTGCTAATTTGTGTGCAACTCTGATGCTAATTATGCATAGTATTCCAGGAATTCAAAAAATGATGTTGAAGAGATAGAGTTTACAGAAGAGGCTGTTGCTGATTTTGAGTCCAGACTTTTTGAGTAAGTATCCATCTTGTTTATGGTTTTAATGCATAATTGATTCTGTATCTCCATCCCATATAATTACAGGTACTGCTTTAAATCTTAATCTGTTACATCTTGGAACTTCAGAGTATCTCAGCATTCAAAACTTTCTGCTGAGATTTAGGGTAGATTTTTTTGTTTTTTTTTACTGAAAATGCCTATCAACCAGGTTTTGAACTGAAGCAGATAATTTTTAAGAGGTGATTATGCATCTGTGAGAAAAAAATACGTGATGAATATAAATGGTTGGATTTTACATTGATACACAGTGCAAGATAATGCCTTAGCTAAATGTGTGCCGTGCCTTTTTTAGAGTGATTGAACTTTATCAACAGCGAATTCAGTGGATGTTGCAGGACAGCAGAAAGGTAATTTTAACTTTTCAGTATATTTTTAGAATGGAACCATATATGACATTCAAAAACAAATTGATTTCTGAACATTAGTGAAAAGTGGCTTCCAGAAAGCTTATGTATTTTCATTAGTTACTGTACACATCATGTACAGTAGTACTTATCTTGGCAGTGGTTTGTTTTTATTTCATTGGTATGAAATTTTCTGCTTTCTAGATCTAGTTTTTTTTTCTTTCTCTTAATAATCTTAATCATCAGGACCTCTCTGCTCAATTTAAATGAGAGCAGACAATGTGGAGCTTAACCTCTCTGACTGGAGTGGAGCTGCCTTGCACTCCATTCTGCCCTCCCTTGCACAGCTAGATAATCAGATACTTACTGTGCTGAGTAGTGCTAATGCTCAGGAAGGGGAAAGGGACATAACTCCCTCTTGAAGGGCCTGGAGAGAGAAGCATCATTCCAAAATCTGGTTTCTACAGAGTTGCTTGATTTAACCTGAAGGAAATGCTGTAGACAGGGTGATTTTTTTTTTTTAAATCTTTTTTTTTTTAATCCTCTTAAATAATTAATAGGTTGCCTTGGGAAGGAGCAGATATGACTCACTGGTAAGGATGAACTGGGAGCTAGTAGTTTTTACTTTTTTTTTTTTTCCCCCCTTGGCTTTCTCACTGTGTCATCTTTATTCTAAAAAGCTTAAAGTGAAAATAAATACCTAATATTTGATTTTTAAATAGTATTGTACAAAATAAACAGTAAGATTGTTAAACATTAAATAATTTTAATATTTACAATCACGTTCTCTTTTAAGGTGTTTGGCCTGATAAAAGGAACCAGAGTTGGACTTGTGGTTGATGTGTCTGGTATGAGTGATGGACCTAAACTACTAAATTTTCAGAAGGACCTTTTGGTAAGTAATAGTAAAGCAAACTTTGGCAATTATACTAATCAAGCTTTTGCATAAAGACAAGCTTGGAACTAAGTAGAAAAAAACCTGCTTAAATTCATAATACACCATAAAATAGTTTTACTGTAGTAGAAAAGTGTGTTTTAAATGTCGTTGTAGTTCTTGGCAATTTCTAGATCCAAACAAACTCCCATATGTATCATTTTAATAATAATAGCACCTTTCATACTCATTTTTAGAAGTTTCTCAGTTCTTGTACTAACATTCTCTATGGTGTAAACTTGCCTAACAGAAACAGCTCTAAGAGCTAGAAACAAGTTCTACATAGAGCCATTTATAGCAAATACAACTTCCTTATGTCTTTATGTTTTGTCACAACAAGGCACACTTCACCTTTTCGGTCACAACTTTGATGACTGAATCACTTCCTGAAGTCCCAAAAGAAACTTGCCTTTTTTGTATTCTTCATTCCTTACCACTGAAGTTTATTATATAATGTACCTGGTTTACTGTAAATGTACATTTTTTTACATTTTTATTTCCTTCATTCAGGAATTATTTACATTTTATTTACATAATCTGCATTTTTTGTTTGTGCACTTGGAGTAAAACTTATTTTAAAAAATTCACGTTCTACATATTCTGGTCGGCTTAGTCTTCATACCTGAACTATTGTTTAGCTGTATCCATGAATATATAATTAAACATTTTTTAGTAATTGCTTGATGGGTGAATATGCTCATTCTAGATCAGGATTTTACTTCGTGTGCTTGTCAACTGAAGAGAAAAGCTGATACCATTATAACAAATATTCCCTACCTCCTGCCCCATTAACAAATTGTCTGGATTACCATAGCTTTGCAGTTTTTTTCTCTACTCTTTACCAAATATTTATGATTTCTTGGAAGCTTTTCTCTGTGGTGGCTGAATATATTGCTGTCAACTATTTTTAGGAAATTATTATTTTTATTCCTTTACATAAAAACCCTATGAGAAGCAGCATGGATAGTAATGTGTGAATTATTTATTTATTTATTAGTGCTTAATAGATGAACAGCTATGTTATAAGAAGCAATTGTACTGCCTCTCATTCAGTACAGAAGTTTCATCTCTGTGGGATAATCCAAAAAACATCAATATTCATGTGTAAGTAATTTATCTGAAAAATAAAGATGTTTCAAATGCTGTCTCATTTTAATCAGAGCAATCTCTTGTAGTAATAGTGTTTTTCATATTGTGCCTGCAATGATTTGTAAGATGGTGGAAAAAACAGAATGGATTTTGGGTGTAGTCAGTGATTTCAAGCTGGTTGTTCATGCATAAAGTATTTTGGCTCCTGTGTTTTGTCGTAATCTTCGTGATCTATTTTATTTAGCACCTGCAGATGAAGTGGACATATACTTATGTTGGGGTTTTTTTTATATATTCCTTAGGCTACATGAAGCAAGACAGTGGATACAGCAGCTTGAGACAGGTCGAGGCTGCAATTTGCTGAAAGCCTTAAAGCATGTCTTTGCGATAGAAGAACTGAATTCTTTGGTCCTTATTGTAGGAAGCTGGTAAGTCACTTAGCCATCCTCACAACCAGCTTTAACCTAGATACAGAACTGGTACAAAAATCAGAACTTAATATAAATAGAAAATTTAAGAAGCAGGTTTTATGTGTTTTTAGTTCATACCACTGAATTTGTTTCTTCCCTTTTTTACTATTTCTGAATCTTCTCTTTTCTAATAGATTCAGAAAAACCTTCAGCTTCCTTAAGGGTGTCACTCAGAAGGGTGCACAGCTCTGAGAAGGCAGGGAGTTGGATTTTGCTGTAAAATAGCAGTAGGCATTCAAAGATATTATTTTCTCTTGATCTTGGTGCTGGTGAGAAACATAAAATGTCTGATTGATTAAATGAAACCAAGATGAGATTAGATAAATTACGGACTAAAATCCTGTGGTTCTACTGTCATTGTTTGAAAACTTGTCATAGTGGAGCTGTGATTATAAGAAAAAGACTACAGTAAGGATTCTGGGATTGTGACCATAGGTTGAATTTATTAATTGTATTTATTTTAAATGTGCAAAAATGGATAATCTAAGCTTGATAAGATGGATATATAGGGTGACTGAGAATGCATTTCAGCTAACTTACTGAAAACAGAGTTCAGTTAAAAGGTTCAGACTTTTGCTTAGGTCTGCTTTGAGTAGAAAGCAAAAGTTTTTAGTATGTGCAAGTGAAAATATCCTTAACTTCTGCCCCTGACAGAAACAGAGCTGAAAGAAGAGGTTTTTACTAGCCATGAAGAACCATTCAAACTCAGAAACCAAAAGCTGTGTGGTTTGCCAAGTTTTAAACACAAAACAAAGTCTTACTTTCTTTGGAGCCTTTGGAAGACAAAGGACATCATTACATACAGTTGAAGATCTGAGTTGCAAACTTCACTATTGCAGTTTGTGAAAGGGGACAAAACCACAATTCCTGATTTTTAGCTTCCAGGGCTAGCAAGGAGTAACTTAGAATATTTAATTTGCAAGCTGTTATGAACTGGAATAGCTTCTTAGTGCTTCTATTATTGTTAAGGTTTTCAGGACGGAACCGAATCACATCTGTGTACTTCAGTAGTTGTTGAAAGAGGGAGAGGAGTTGAAGTTATGCTAAATGACTAGATGATGCTCCCACGATTTGTTAGTTCTTTCCTACTTAGATTTCTTCCCTGTCTTCTTCAATATGGCCTTTTTCCACATTTAATTACTGCAACTGTAAATATTTTTTTTCCTTATTTATTTATTTACATCAGCCCTGATCAGTCTTCAGAAATATTATCTGACTATGGTCAGCAGTGTATGCTGGGGAGAAAACTGCAGATTCATGGTGTTACATATGAATGCAGTGATCCTGCTTCTCTTGTAAGTAATTGTATTAATACTTCCTTAAGTGGCCTTTCATTTGTTTCCTATTCAGCTGCAATGTTTTCTTTTATATTCTTGTTGGGAAGCTTACTTACTCATTAAAGAGGTCTTGATCTAGAATTGTATTTTCTTTAGATTTGCACACCTGAAAAAAATTATTTGGAGCATTCATCTTGGTACATACTAAATCCACAAGTAGCAACCACATGGTGTTGACAGGTTTGCCAGCTGAAGGGAAGCAGTTATTTCCAGATAATCATTCTGTGCATTTAGAGAAGACTTTGGGATAAAGCTCTTCCCTCCAGAATTCCTCAGTGGTCTTGGGAACCTGGGACTCCTGGTAGCTGGCCTTAGAAGTAAAGACCGAGGCAAAAATTCAGTAACTCAGCCTTCTCTCTGTTCTCAGTCACCAGGGCACCCACTTCATCCAGTAGCAGGCCCACATTACCTCTAGGCTTCTTTTTGCCTGTTGTCCTTGACCTCCCTTCGCCAGCTTAATTTCAAGGGAGGCCTTAGCTTTCCTTGTTGCATCCCTGCATCCTTTGACAACCTCCCTGTATTCTTCCCAAGTGGCCTGTCCCTCCTTCCATGTTTTATATATTTCCCTCTTCAGCTTAAGTTTTATCAGTAGCTCCCTGCTCAACCATGCAGGTCTCCTAAATGTCTTACTAGATTTCCTCCACTTTGGGATACACTGATCATGAGCCTGGAGGAAATGGCATTTGAATATTAGCCAGCTTGCTTGGACCCCCTTGCCCTCCAGGGCCCTGTCCCATGGGACTTTTCCAAGCAGTTCCCTGAGAAGGCCAGGGTTGGCCTTTCTGAAGTCCAGGGTAGCAATCCTGCTTGTGGTCCTGGGCCTGCTGCCTGCAATTCTAAACTCCACCATCTCATGGCCACTACAGCCAAGGGTGCCTCCTACCTTCACATCCTCAACCAGTCCCTCTTTGTTGGTCAGTACAAGGTCCGGCATCACTCCTCTGCTTGTCAGCTCCTCCAACACCTTCTTTAGGAATTTATATTATATTAATAGGTCGTATCTAATAATTCCCTAAAATGAGAGACTTATTTAAATTTTGCATCATGTTGGCTGTACCCAAGGTAAGCTCCCTTACATATGCTCAAACCTTTGATGAATACTAAAGATCTAGGGCTTCTGTGATTCTGGGACTTCATACTGTGTAATCCAAAATGCCAGTGTTCTTAAACCTAACTTGGGAATCTTTAAAAGACTGCTGAATTCAGGAGCATATAAATTTGCTACCTTGTAAATACCACAAAATGCACCAGACATACATTTATTAATTAATAATTTAAAATACAAGTGTTTTAAATTTGACAATGGCTTCCTGTATTATGTTGTTCTATGCCACACTATTTGTGATATTTTTTATTTAAAATCAGAAAAATGAACTCTTCTAGCTTGGATAAGTATATTTAATTACAGCAGAGAAGTAATATTTTATTAGGTCTCTTGACTTATTTATTTGTACATTTTTCTGTCTAGGAAACGAGAGTTTGAGATTAACCTATAAGGATGCTGTGTGTTAGAGTCCATCCAGTATATGAATCTCAGACTATTTGAACTGTTGAGTCAACGAATATGGGATGCCATTTAGTTACATCTGAACTGAGTCCAACAAGCTGTACTGGACTTCATATAAACCTTTCAGACAGATGTCCCATCCTGATAGGAGATCATCAGAAAATTGAAAATATATGAGTATCTCTTCTTCTCCCAATGGTTAAATAGCCTCATTACTAATATTTTGGAATTTATTGCTAATTTTAATTTATCTCATTTTAATTTGTATACTGTTTTTGTTATATTTTCTTTGCTGGCTCAAGGAACCATTTAATTCCTAGTATTTTCTCTCTGAAGCAACCTATGGACTACAACTGTTACCTGTTAACTTTCCATTTTCTATACATTTATATGCAAATACATAAGAATCAAACTAAGAATTTCAAAGAGAACTCTCCAGATTGCAAATTCTGATATTCACTAATTGGAATTATTAAATTCTAAAGGCATTAGAAAAAGAAAACCAGACATAGCAAAGAAAGGAAAAGAAGGAATAAAAAAAAAAAAAAGAGCAAGACCCATAACACTATTGAACACAATGGAGATGGGGCCACAAATGAGCAAATATTAGGTTGATATGATTTTCTGAAATTATAAATTTAGATTTTGCCTAAACTCAGATTAAGGAGATGGATTTTCAAAAACACTTCAATGCTATAATGAGATGAAGATTTATAACTTGTTTGGATGTTTCAGAAATTCCACACCCACACAAAATTAAGGCAATTTTAAAGCTATTTACCTGAAGCAATGAAGAAATTGTAGTATTAAATAACTACACACTGCTCCATATTCATCAGCTAGGGAAAATCTTTAGATTTAAGACAGAAATTGCTAACAATTTTCTGAAAAGTCAGGACTACATGAATCCTGTATGTCACATGGAAAGCAAAATATTTTGTTCATGTTTAATGCATTAAAAAAAATAGACTGGTCAGAGATACTCTCGTTATTTATATCTGATTGGAGGAGATGTCCTCAGCAATTCAGAAAGGTTATGAAATGCTATGTAAACTTTACTCTTCCTAGAACCGCTTGAGATGTTCAATTTTTTTTTCCTCTACTTTCTGACTATTCCATCCATTCTACTTTAATTTTCTATATGCACAAAAACTGAAGATCATACACTTTCTGGCTTGCTGAAAAAAAAATAAATACAAAAGTACAGTACTCAATCTATACATTTACAACTCTATATTAAAGCTCAGAATAAAACATGGGTTAGTCATGGCAAAACACTTGGACAGTTCTCATAGATTAATAAAAAGATAACTGATATACAATTAATATTGTCAAAATATCTCAAAGACACTAGAAGGTGTCTCATTTTAAAATCAGTAAGTGGTAATGTTGTAAAGAAGGTAAAGAGCACTTTACAAATTATTGCTATTTATTAATCTAAATTGAATTCTTCAATTTATAAATACGTAACATATAATTTTCTGGGGTAATAAGCACCTACTGAGTAATATGGCTTTTAACAGTCCTTTAATTTACAGACTTGCATCTTGGTAATGGAAGAGTTGAAACAAAAGACAGAATAAAAGCCTACTTAAGCTGCATCTATTTTGTGGTCAGAGAATTGACTCTGCTGTATAGAGGCATTTTAAATTACATAGCCTGGAAATTTGTCACCTATCTAGCTATTGCTGCTTGGCTTAATGTAGTCTGCTGTTTACTTTTACTCCCTTAACAGAAATGTAGACCTGTACCAGAGACTTCTCTTCCATTGCACCTTTCAATTTTCTTTTTCTCCGTCTCTCATTTTATTTCCTCCAAGCTAGAATGTTCAGGGTGAAGTCAGACACCAAACTAAACTCAGAGGAGACCTTATCACTTAGCACAACTACCTGAAAGGAGGCTGTAGCGAGGTTGGGGTCTATCTTTTCTCTCAGGTAACAAGTGATAGGACAAGGAGAAATGGCCTCACGTTGTGCCAGGGGAGGGTTAGTTTGGACATAGGAAAAACTTCACTGAAAGTGTTGTCAAGCAGTGGAGCAGGTTGCTCAGGGACATGGTGGAGTCACTATCACTGGTTGTGTTTAAAAGACATATATATGAGGTGCTTAGGGACGTGGTTAAGTGGTGAGACTGGCAGTGTTAAGTTGAAGGTTGGACTCAATAATCTTGAAGGTCTTTTTCCAACCAAAACCATTCTATGATTCTAAGATGAATGCAAACTTTAACCATAACTTTTGGTGATACTTGGTGATCCCAAGATGAATGCTGATTGATGCTCACTTGCTATGTCTGTAGTATCTAAATACTTTTAAAATAAACAGTATACACAGGTATCTAGTATCTGTTAGTATCTCTTCTCTAATACAACATTTTATTTAAGGTCACCATTGTTACTTTAATAACTGAAGACTGTTCTAGGTGTTACTAGGGGTGCGTGATATTTAGCTGATGAATTCCATCCAAGAGTCTTAAAAGTCTTAAGAGAGTGAATCAAATAGTCTGGGTGATTTTTTTTTTTTCCCGTAAAATAGTTTAACTATATTCTGGAATCATAATCTCTTTCTTGAGAGGAAAATCAATACAACTGAAGATGAGGAAGAAACAATGTCTCTGTGCTACATGTGTTTTTGAATCCTTTGTAAAATAGCCCAAATTCTCAACATTTTGGCATATTGATATTTTGAAAAAAAGAATTATAAATATGATCATGGTTTACATGAATAATTTAAAACCCTTTTAATATACATTTTTCAACATTTCAAAATGAAAAGTCAAGTTGAACTGAAAAATGGAAGTTCACATTTAGAAATTTTGGAACAGGATATTTCAGTAATTTTACAACTTTTTTCTGTAACATATTTCTAATGAGAATTTTTAAGTCCTATAATTTCTTCATAATCAATGCAACTCCTGTTGATTAATATTTCAGGCAAAATATTTCATCAAAAATTTCCCCATGAAGTCAAATGTCAGTATTCACTATCTTCAAGATTGATAGAAAACCGTAACAAAACTCAACACTTGTTTGCTTAAACATACAACAGAACTGCTTTGCTTGCTGTTATTCTTTGTTTTTTATAAACATTATTGCTTCTGTTGGTTACCACTAAAAATATTTGAAAAAAAAAGGTACTTTACCTGTTTGGTGGAAAACAGAAAATTTAATGCTTTGTAATTTATTTCTCTGCAATGGAAACAGTCAAACTACAACTCTCATTTTTGCTGGTCTGTTATTGACTGCATTCATAAGAATTAACACTTACACATCTTGAATATATATGCAGCAGCTAGCAACTCCAAAACACACAAGGGAATCTCTATTCCCCTTTTATTTTATTTATGTCAGAATGAGAGATACTCATTTAAGAAACCTGCAATACATTAAATCTTTCAGTTCATGAATGGCGCTGTTTTCCTTATACGTGTACACTTGTAGGGATCACTGTGCCTTATATTTCATTACAGTTTCTCTAATTTGCTGTATGTAAAACCCATGTCTGTCTCATTTGTGTTCTTTCCACCTTCTAAGCAAAGGACTAATAACTTCTCCCTATTACCTTTTTGTACTTTTCACTTCACCTTATTTCTCTTCATAACCAACTTCAGACACCATTATCATGAAGAGATTTCTTTCTTATAGATAGTAAGAAGAAACATGTTTTCTTCAGTTTGTTGTTCCTATTTATAGGCTGTTAACTACTTGTATGTAAAAATCACTTTTCTGTTTTACCTTAAAGTAACAGTGGTTAAAATGTTACTGGACGACAGCGAGACTCTATTCTTTCTTCCTCAAGTTTTACTTACTAAATGATATATCTATGCTGGATACTTTCTTCATACAAATATAGCGGGACACGAACAGGCTGCATATTTTAGTGTTATTCACTGTTTAAAATAAAACTGTAAATGGAATTGAAAGCTAGAAATTTAATGGCAAATATGCAACTTAATGAAGACATATTGTTGTATTTTAGTTAAGTGAATAATGACTAATAAACCCACCATTTTATGGAATTGACATTTTCTATATATTCTGAAATAAAGAGATAGATTTTAATAATTTATATTTTGAAGCTCAAAATTTAGGAAGCGTTAGGTTAAAACCACAAAAATAATGAATCAGTTATGCCATTAATCATAAAACTAAAGAATTTGAAGCTATTTCTTTTCATCTGAAAAATATAGTTTCCATTTCAATGTATGGCATAAGCTGAATCTTATATAAAAATATGTATAGTAAAATACAGCATAAATCTATGATTACATTTAATCAGGTTTAGAGAGATGCATCCAATACTTAGACACTGTAAAATTATTTAGAATCAATTATTTTTACCTCAGATATGGCCAAAGTAACAAAAAGTATAATGTAATAGTCTTTTGTGAGCTGAATGGCATATTTGTTCTCATCTACACAAAGCTCTGTAAATAACTTACAGGCTGTTAGTCATTACTTAATTCATCATTCAAAATGCTTGTTTTAGCTCTTCCATGTTAAAGTGTTATGTACAGAGTACATTAAATAACCATTAACAACCAGACACAATTTAAGCAATGTAAGGAAGAGTTAAAGAATGTTGACTTCTCATCATAGAATTTACTCCACTGAATGTATATAGTCCTCTGAAAGAAAAGTCTTTGGTGGATTGTATTGGAACTGATCAGCAAAGCAGAATTCAGTATCTAACAAAAGGTGCTCCCTGGGCCATGGGTTATATATAGTAAAGCATCACGCAAAGTATGAAGTCTCACTCTTATTTTCATCTGCATTTAGTTGGCAGTTACACTGGCTTCCTTCTGACGTAGTCTTTCTTTCTGTTCAAGAAAAATAAAGTTTTATTATACATATTAGCTATAATTTTCCATCTCCTCTCAAGTTGCTGTGATCATTTGGTCTAGAAGACTGAGAACTAAACAAGTCACAATAAATTAGACTTTAATTTAAAAAACCACAACACCTGAAGCGCTTAGGGAAGGCTCAGAAACAGTTCATTACGTACTGTAGAAAAACTGAGCTTGCTTTCCCAAACAATAGTCAAATACTGTCTATCTTTAAAAATATGCAGTGCTGTAAAGACCAGTGCAGCTTGACAAAACCAGATACATTTAAATCCATGTGACTCTAATACTTTGTCCTGTCTGGAATAGTTTCTGCTGACATAAAGGCTTTAATTTAGCATAAGAAAGATTCTGTTATTTAACGACCTCTTCCCAAGCAAGTGTAGTCACTTGTATCTCTGCCGCCTGTCCTGCAACTGATATGGTCTGCTGGGATTGGATACAATATCATTAATGTACATTTCCTTCCCTTAGTCTTTTGCTTCCTACTGTTTGAAAAATGCTGATCTAGCCTATGTGCCCTGCACACAGGCAGAAAAGTTTTATCTACAGTGTAAATTATCAGTCCTCTTTTTTATGTCATTAAAAAAACTGTGAAAAAGCAAGGAACAAAATGGGGATATAATCCCTTTTACCATTATTCAACAAATAAAACAAGATTACATAAGGTTTAGAAAAAAACCCCAGACACTCAGCCATTGGACAGTTCTATGCAGTGAGTCTCAGTGCATAAAAAAGCACTAGATTGGATTGATGGGACAATATTAACTGTATGAACTTCAACAAGGTGAAGTGCTGGGTCCTGCACTTGGGCCACAACAACCCCATGCAAAGATACAGGCTTGGGGAAGTGTGGCTGGAAAACTGTCTGGGGATTCTAATTGACAAGAGTCTGAATATGTGTGCTCAGATGGCCAAGCAAGCCAATGGCATCCTGGTCTGTATTGGAAATAATCTGAGCACTAGAAGTAGGGAGGTGATTGTCCCTCTGTACTCAGCACTGGTGAGGCCACACCTTGAGTATTGTGTCCAGTTCTGGGCACCTCAATACAAGAGAGATATTGAGGTGCTGAAGCGAGTATGAAGGAGGGCAACAAAGCTGGTGAAGGACATGGAAAACAAATGAAGAGTGACTGAAGGAGCTGGGACTGTTTAGTTTGAGGAAGAGGAGACTGAGGGGGGACCTCAGCACTCTCTACAACTACCTGAAAGGACACTGTAGAGAGGTTGGTCCTGGTCTCTTCTCACAGGTGATTAGTGACAGAACGAAAGGGAATGGATTCAAGCTGCAACAGGGTAGGTTTAGACTGGGCATTAGCAAAAAATGTTCACAGAAAGAGTAGTCCAAAACTGGAATAGGCTGACCAGGGTTCAGTCACCATCCCTGGACGTGTTTAAAAGGAGTTTGGATGTGGTTTTGAGAGACATGGTTTAGGGGTGAATTTTGTAGAGTTAATGGTCAGACTTGATGATCCCAAGGGTCTTTTCCAACCTGAATGATTCTATGAACTAAACTAAGTTTTAAACTTAGCTGTTGGACTACCATAGGGTGCAAACATTAAGATATCTCCTTAGGAAGAAAATCACTCTGCTGTGTTCAAACTAAGCATACTACATCACTGTTCAACAGCAGAATCCAACTGTCAGGTTGAATGCCAAGAACAATGTCACAAAAACCCTTTTGAATGTCATACTGAGAAAAAGATCATACCAGGCTAGCTGTAGGATTGATTTTCTTCGTTTCAACTTTCTTCTCTGCAGTTAACTTGCTTACTGATTGCTGAGCCACTTTAATTCTGAAACAAAATACATAGAAGACACCATTAGATTAAAAGAAAATAAAGGTGTTCTGGCTTTGCTTCGTATATACTCTATCTGTAAAAACCATCATCACTGCAGTTTTAGGCACACTTAATTATCTTGACAAACTTCTATTATTCAAAGGCACTTCACAAAGTCCCAAAAATAGGTCAAAGTACACTTTTAAATAGAGAAAAGCAAAAGGACAGTCTGCCTCTATTGCCCACTGAAAATGCCACCATGAAAATAATTTCTCAGTTTTGGTTTTTATGGAGTATCTTTCCCACCAAAAAAAATGCAAGAAGATAGCATCTGAAAAAAAAAAAAAAAAAAAAGCTATCTGGCTCAGTCTGTTGACTGTATAAGATATAATATTTTAGTAGACCATTTGCCAGGCTACACATTAGATTTCCTCTGAAAACATTGAAAAGAAAGCATCTGCAAGTTTTTCTTATTCTTTTCCCTGTTGCTTTACATGGAATTAACTGAGCAGTCTCACTGATGTGGAAAATTAAAGAGTTGTTGTTTAGGGGTAGTTAATTCTGTCTTGTATGCAACTATAGACAAGTCTAATGAAAGCACTATTGAGATAAGAGGAAAGAAGAACACAGATATGATTCCTGTATTTCTTGCCTTTTGCTCTTAGGGTCTTGTATACAGAACACTCATTTCTGTGGGGATTTAACAAGAACCACCAATTAGAAGTTTGAGAGGAAGAGATAATGTAACAAAAAGGGACTTGACTCTTATGAAGAGGGGAAAGGGCAGGCAAAATTATGTGCTAAACAGTGATAAAAAGGACAGAAAATTATTGGTGCTCCTAACCTAGGATTTTCCCAGTGCCTTTAAAATGCTGATGTTATAAACACCTACTTCATAAATGCAAAATGCAGAGGAGGGAAGAAGTTGTGAGTGAATTTTTACAATCAAGGAGAACTTAGCAAACAAATTTTCACTAATGCACACCAAATCATTATTTTACTGGAAACAATATATTTCTTGGCCCTCTTCAACTGAAAAATTCTACTTTCATCTCCTATTTAATTTTTTCCCCTGGCAGAAATAATTGTTATGGTCAGTCAAAAAGTATTTAAAATACCATGTCCTGTTCAAGCCATTTTCAACACACTCAATTTTTGAGGAATTTTGGAAGAAAAGCAAAAAAGGAAAGTGGATTAAAGCTGCAATTACTGATGTGTACTTCCTTGCTTTAACATTAGCAGCAAAATATTTTTCTTAAAAAAAAAACACAGAACACATAAGTTTGTTGTTGTGTTTTAAATGCTCATTGTTGGAAACTAAACTTCCTTTTCTGAGCTATGTATTTCAGAAGAATCTACTGGTTTGTTATTGGTGCTGTCTCACTTTCTAGTGCTTAAGAACAAGATACTTTTTTTCAAGTAAACTTATTTTCAACACTACTTAGATACAACATTGATTCAAGCTGCAAGTACACCCTCAAATACACAAACATTAATGTATTGTTATGCATGTTTTAGCTGAAGTATTTTTAAAACAGTGTTTCTGTTTCTACAGGTAAGCAACTAAGCAGCAACACAACAGCTCATCTTTTTACAGTTTTGTTAACACAGTTTACTTCTTAATGATAACACCCACTGGACAGCAAGCTATTTCTCACATTTGTGCAAACATTATGATGTATTTCAAGTGAGAAATTCAGCCTCAGCAGCACCACACCAAGGAATCAACTTCTCAACTCTCCTATTTTGATCACATTTTCATTTTTATCACATTCTCTTTGGTCTTAGGAGTATTTTCCAACTGTTTTTTAAACGTTTACAATCCATATTGTCATCTGTGGGGAGAATTGCAGAAATTATAAACTTTTAGACTTAAAAAAAAAAAAATAGGCCTAGCTCTGTGTATTTTACTCCATGTTCGCAAAATTTACAGGAAAGCTGTATTTAAAAAAAATAGAATGCATATTCTGGAATACAAAGTAAAAAGAAACCATCTCATTAACATAATTTGAATCATGTGATATTTGTATCATAAAAATGTGGTATTTTGTTCATATAAATATTACATACTTTGGTTGCCTAAGGAAAAAGGCCATTGTATTGCTAACACGACTGATAAGATTAGCAGGCATTCTCAGAAATGTAAGTGCATAATTTAAAAGTAAAAACAATATAATTCTTTGGGAATTTTAAAAAACAGATGGCTTAGTTTAAAGAAAGTAGTTAGATCAGTAAATACATCAGTGAAGCACCCATGCTGTAAAGAAGCCTTATAAAAAAATAATTATTTAATAAACATGGACAGAACTGGAACTGTTCTAGAGCAGAACTGGCTACTTTGTTTGGAAGAACTATCCTTGAAATGACAGAAGTTAAATACTACAAAAACTGTCAAAGTCAAAATCATAAGAATGGCTAAGGGTAGATGTCTCATCTTCATACTTTTTCTATCATTTTACTTTAATAGAAAATAAAACCAAACTAAATATGAACATATAATTCTAATTGTCCATTAAAAGTTATGACACCCTTGCATTAAAACTTACAAACACACATTATATTCTTCAGCTGCATCCAGCTCTGAAGTCATCAGCCCAAGGAGGACTGGTGGAGCAGCTGCAGAGAAAGGTCACAAAAATTATCAGAAAGCTGGAGCACCTCTGATATGAAGAAAGGCTGAGAGTTGGGGTTGTTAATTCTGGAGAAGAGAAGGCTCCAGGGAGATAGTATTGCAACCTTTCAGTACTTAAATAGGTCTCATAAGAAAGATGGGGACAAACTTTCTATCAGGGGCTGTTGTGACAGAAGAGGTAATAGTTTTAAACTTGAACAGGGCAGATTTTGACGAGATATAAAGAAGACATTTTTTACAATGAAGGTGGTGAAACACTGGGACAAGTTGCCAGGAGAGGTGGAAGATGCCCCATCCTTGGAAACGTTCCAGGTCAGGTTGGATGGGGCTCTGAGCAAAGCGGTCTAGTTGATGTCCTCAATTACTGCAGGGGTGACCAGACCAGATAACCTTTAAAGGTCCCTTCCAACTCAAACCACTGTAATTCTGTGATCTAAACTTGAATGCATGCACAACATTTGATTATCTGATACTGAAACAGATAAATAAAAAAAAAACAACAAATCACACAGTTATAGAATGATTACCTAGTGACTAGACAAACTCAGTTAATTCTACTTGGGTATACCTCTTCTCTGTTCACTCTTATCTTTTTTCTAACATTATAATTTCCCATTTGTATTAATCATATAAAATCATAACTTTGTATGAAAAGCTTTTCATTAAAATACTAAAAAGTAGAAGTATAGTAAAAATAGAAGTATAATTAGAGATAAGGTACAGAAAATAAAAATATAAATAAAGTACATTTGAAAAAATAGAATACTAATTATTTTCTGGTCTTTATTTAGATCCATATATTATTAACCCATCTGCAGATATACCCACAACATACTATCATTTTTAGTTAACTTAAAATAAGTAAAGCATTTAAAATATTATAAAGTTAAGCCATTAACTGTAGTTTATAAGAAATTATATAGATAGAAATTGTTTCATGTACAACATTTCCTTGACTACTTTTACTTGTTCAGCAATTACTTGCACAAACCCTGTTTGAAGTAAAACAAAAGCCAGGCAATACAATGTCAAAATTTAAGGTAAAAAAATATTCTATTAGTTTTTCCTTCTTTCTTGTAACTGCAGTTACATCTAAATGATACTGAATATGGCCAATTTTAACATTTATACTTTGTAGAAATCAGATGGAATAGAAAATAATTTAAGAGAATATGGAAAATATTACTTAAGTCACTTAAGTCTTGTGTCCAGCACAAGGGTCAACAAAACATTTGAAAAGCAGTTAGAAATAGAGAGACTAAGGGGGGACCTCATCAATGTCTATCAATATGTTGAAGGTGAGTGTAGGGAGGATGGAGCCAGACTCTTCTCAATGTCATCCAATGACAGGACAAGAGACAATGGGAGCAAGTTGGAGCACAAGAGGTTTAGGGTAAACACAAGAAAAAACTTTTTCACAGGGAGGGTGACAGAGCTCTGGAACAGGCTGCCCAGGGAGGTTGCCAAGTCTCCATCTCTGGAGACACATAAGACCCGCCTGGATCTGTTCCTGGGTGACTTAGTCTAGGTGATCCTGCTCTGGCAGGGGGCTTGGACTAGATAATCTTCTAGGTTCCTTCCAACCCCTAACATTCTGTGATTCTGTGATTCTGTGAAATACATTAATGAAACAGTTACTGTAGATTTACTAGACAAACTAGTGCCTTGGTGACACCTCGCAAGGGGAAAGCTTTACAAAGTACAGACTTAAAAATCAGGCAAATACTGGAGAGGGCTACAAAGATGATTTAGGGGACTGAAACATCTCTCTTATGAGTAAGGACTGAGAGACCTGGGTCTGTTCAGCTTGGAGAAGATTTTATTAAGGCTTATAAATATCTAAGGAGTGAGGCTCAAGAAGATGGCCAGTCTCTTTTCAGTGATGCCAAGTGACAGGAAAAGGGACAATGGACACAAACTGGAACACAAGAAGTTCCACCTAAACGTAAGGAGAAAATTCTTTACTATGAGGGTGATGGAGCACTGGAACAGGTTGCCTAGAGACATTGTGGAGGTTCCTTCTCTGGAGACTTTCAAAACCTGCCTGGATGCAGTCCTGTGCAACCTGCTCTAAGTAAACCTGCTTTGACTGAGTGGGTTGAACTAGATATCTCCAGAGGTCCCTTACAATCCCCACTGTTCTATCATTCTGTGAAAATATGTACTTATTTCACCTTGGTTTTTGAAGCTCATTTGTTACTTAAATATTACATGAGACTCCAAATAAGAGTCTACACATCTTTTAAATACCTCCAGCGATGGTGACTCAATCACTTCCCTTGGCACCTTGTTCCAGCACTTGACAACCCTTTTGGTGAAGAAATTTTTCCTAATCTCGAATCTAAACCTCTGCTGGTACAACTTGAGGCTGTTTCTGCTGTCCTATCACTTGTTATTTGGAAGGACAGACCGACACCCACCTTGCTACAACCTCCTTTCTAGTAGTTGTAGAAACCAATAAGGTCTTCTCTAAAACGAAACCTCAGTTCCCAGCTGGAAATCTAACAGGGACGGGTAAGTTCTTTAACTTAGGGGAGTTAATTAATTTGGACTCTGACAAGAATCTCTTCACCAGCCTTATCCTGGAGAAACAATAGCAAAAACAAGCCCTGAGACAGAGCTCCACATTTTACAACTCACAAATGTAGGCTAAACCTGAACTAAGCATCCCAACAACCACTTTGTACCCCTTTGTTCTGTGTATTTTCATGCAAATAAATGTATAGGGGAGTAGTTCACATGATGAAGACATTTACAGAAGCATGACCCTGAGAGGAAGTTTGGAGATGTGCAAAGGAATGGTCTCAATGAGAAGATATTGTTTTTCTTCCTATGTCATTATAAATAAGTGTGGATAAACACACTAGTCTAGACATGTTTTAGACATTTTGTGGAAGAGAAACTGTGATTGAATCTAATGTATATGAAATCAAGGAGGAAGAAAGGGGAATGCAAAAGATATCATAAGTATATTTAAAACAGCAAGGGATAGAAGTGAGTAGTAAAACATGCTAGAAAAACAGTGACAGACATTTTGAATGGAAAGCACTGCTGAGGACATGGAGACAGAAAAGATGGTAGAATAGCTAATCGCAACTCAGAGACAAAAGGTATGCATGTGATAATTTTGCAAGCAATAACATGAGAACAAAAAATTAAGGAATGCAGGTCAGTTAAACTTTGAAATGTGGCCAGCTGAGACATGGATGTGTTCAAAAGAAAAGTTATACTCCTTCAACAGTGAGCAAAGGAATGAATAAAGACAATATGGGTTAACTTTAATACTGAGCAGTATTGCACATTACACACAACATGAAAAAAAAAAAGAAATTATCAAAAAATGTTGCTTTTTAATCAGGAGAAGCAGGACTCCAATACCTCACAGGGATCTTTACTATAAACAAAGGGAATCAAATTCACTTTTTCTTGTTTCTATGTTGCAGATGTTGTCTTCCCCTGTAAAATGGATGCAAATCAGGCCTCAAATTAAAAGCCATTACTGGAAAATAAAGACACTATTTAATTTGAAAATATTATTTTAATTTTTTTAACTAGGGATAAACTAAATCTAAATATAAACCTGTATTTATTAAAAGTTTTCTTCATTACTTTATTAAAATACCTTTCTCCTTACAGAAGATTATATCAGGCCAGGGACTAACCAGATAAACTCATGACTTTTACCTCTGCTTCTCATTCATATCAGACAGAAGAAGGTTTGAGCTGGCATGCTTCATCTTCTAAAGCTGCCAGTTAGGAAAACTAGAATCCCTTCTAAAGAAGCTAGTTGTTAGTCATGTTTGTCCAGGATCTGTTATTGTACAAACATAGAGACCAAATTATCTGTTTTTCTCTCAACCTTTTGATATTCTGAAATAATCCATTCTCTTTGCTTCTACAGCTCCTTCCATGCAGCTGGTTGGTTATGTGGATAGTTATGGGTTACAAAATACCTTGGAATTTCAATTCTGTGCCACCTGAGCTTTCCATGACAAAGTTCAAACTTCTCCCTTAAGACTGTGTTGGCATAGGAATTGTTGTGCAAACCAAATCTTCAGTTATGAGCAGAGATGAACAAGCAGAGGTAGCAACAATCAATGTCAACTCTTCAACCTAAAGCCAAGCTGAATACACAGCCCATATCCTTAACACAGCTGAACAGTAACTCCCCTAGAGAGAATAACAAATAACCCCATAGCTTAAATTCTTTTCATGTATTAAATGCCTTACAGCTCTCAGTAATGTGGTAATTTTTGCATGCAGCCCATAAATTAATATTTAAGTAACAACACTGTGTCCTGAAAACAGTTACCCCATGCAATATAACATTCTATATTTCAGTCTGAAAATTTTAGAAGACAGATGTCTGTGTATTACCTGGCCTGGCAGATTTATAGAGTTCTTAGCTTCACAATTAGGAGCCTTCTCACAGACTGTGAAGTTTGAACATCGTCTACTTCTATTACCATGTTATATAATACAATCACCCAATCAAGTCTTTAGGCTTAAATCTCCTGGAAATAGTGTAGTAATTATTGATCTAACCTTTAGATTGCATTTAGAATAAATCTTCACTAAATCAGTACAAATACAGTAATATGTATCTTATCAGTGGAATTTGTCTCCAAACTTCAGGTTGCTAATATACTTGCTATTTATCTTGCAGTATTTTGATTATCTGTATAAAGTGGGTGGGAAATTTTAGCTCTATAGTCACATGAAAAAACCAACCAACCAACTAACCAAAAATCTATCTTTATGCCTTTAGGAAAGGTGTTGTATAAGAAAAAACAATAGGAAGTAAAAGGTCAATTAATATGAAAAATCTATTTCAGTTCATCTGAGTTGGCCACTAGCAGATACCTAAGACCATAAAAGGACAGCCAAAGCACACAGTGATAACCCCAGCATACTTTTGCAGCTGGAAAGTCTCTTGATACGTAACAGTCTTTCATGGATTTTTCTAATATGAACTTGTACTGTCACCATTTAGAAGCAATGCAAACTTTTGGCATCTGTGATCTTGTGGCAAAGCGTTCAACACATTAAGTTGTGAGTTGCCTGTTGTAAAGAGGCATCACTGCATTTGGCTTGTACCAGCCACTTGCTAATTTAATTTTATGTTCTTCAACTGCTGTATTAAATAACTATTTGCCATTCACCCTTATCTGCTTATACAGATCATTATATCTTTTTGAGTATGGTCCAAAGAATTTCCAAGCCAAAGAATTCCCCTTTATTTAAACAATACCCTATGGAGAAGCAGCTGTGTACCTGATCATTCTTCTCCTACCTCTCCTAGCTATACTACATCCTTCTGGAGAGGAAGGGAGAAGTACATACGAATAACTGTAGATTCATATAATGATTCAGTGATGTTTACTGTTTTGTTGTATAGTGCTTTCCAAATAACACTTAAACACCTAAATAACACTCTATTTTTCTTTCCAAGAGTAAGAACCTTGACAAAGCCCTTTGCCAGATCCATGGGCAGTAGCCATTTCTGTTTTGCAACACAGGCCTGTAGTTTGTAATTATCTCCTCAGTTTGCTCTGTAGCTACACCTTAACTTCAGAAAAATGTAAAAATCCTCTTTAAAAAAAAAATTATTTTTTCTTTTTTTCTCTGTCTGCATTGCTAAACAATCTGGTATAAGTGTTCATTAATAATGTACCAGCTACTTCAACTCCACCTTTCTGGTGCAAAGACTACACTGGCCACTTAAAATCTACTCAAAATGGATGTGGAATGTAGACATGTAGAATGTGACCTTCTCTCTTCCCTTTCTTCAGACAAGCATAATTAACTTAAAACTCATTCCAAAACCTTTTCTATGACATTAATCAGCCTGGCAATGCTGTAGGGCTCATTGATAAAAGTTTCTCACAAATACGTTGCCTTTTCCTGATGCTGCAAGTATGTGTACATGGAAATCCCAGCATAAATCCATTAAAGTCACCTAATGGTCCTATTTCAAATATTTCCTTAAAACTTATTTATTGTACCATTAGTTTAATATAAAATTAAATAAAGAACATCTGTTATATTAATCTTTTGGCTTTTATAATACATTCAGGTTGTACAATACCTGGATGATGCCTTGTTTTTGACTGCTTGACTAATTCTCAGGACAAATTCTCATAGTACAAACTGATCAAAAAGGCTGCAAATCCAGGCTCTAACTGAGTCTCGTCTTGGTATTTCATAGAATATATGAAAGAGAAATTAACTTCTTAATTAAATTATAAAATAAATCTGTTCTTCTAAAATAATGTCTAAAATATTTCTCCTCCTTGCAAACTGTGATACTAAAAATGAAAAATATAATAATCCACTAGTTCCTCTGTGGCAAGTGTACCTGTCAAATTTCAGTCATTTGTTAGACATGAGATAGTCCCTTAATTTGCTTAATCATTAGTTAAAAATATTGTTTTGGTCAGCACTGCTGAGAGATTTTGCAATTTACATGTTATTTATTATGACCAGGTGGTGTTACAAATAAAGACTGCATTTGGCTTTATTTATTTATATATTTATATACAGTATTACTCTCTTCCTCAGAAGAGATTTATTAATTCATTCTGAATTTAATAAATGAAAAAAAAAAGGGTGGAAAGCTACAGCCAGCTCCAATTTATTATAATAAACAAAATGTAGTTGGACACTGCTCAGTGCTTTTCCTTAGAACATTTTCATCCTTACCTACAGTGCTGTAGTCAAACTTTCTGCTTTTCAAACCAGTTATTGCCTTTGATGCAAAAAAAACCCAAACCAAACCCAAAACCAAACAAACAAAAAACTCAACCCCCCTATAAAGCCTCAAAACCAAAAGTAATTCACTTTTTTTTTCAAGATTAAGCTGAAATCATCACTATGCTTTTTGCTAGAGATGAAATTCAAAGACAAAGAATGCATTTTAAAAAAGGGATCTTTTATAAAAGGTCCTATTTTTAAGATGAACTATATAATTTTGTTCATTAAATAATGATTATGTCATCTCCAGGGAAAACTTTTGTTCCTTTTTCATTTCTGAATCCCAACCTATAAAATTTGTATGTGTATTTTATCTGAAAGTCTTAATCCAGTATAGTGAATATTGTAGCAATTTTAACTTTACAGTGTAAGTGGGTCACTTTAGCAGTAATAATTCCTTTTACATCTAATTATTTCATATTTAAAGGGTAACACCTATAAACAATTATAATCCTCATCACAATTATTTTGCAAAACATACAATTACAGTATGTGATAAAACTACTCACTACAATCTATTGGTATTTTTTCTGTATTTTATTTCCCCATATTCAGACATGGGTATACTTTTAAAAAATACTTTAACAGATCTTGAATATTTTAATAGACTTATAGACAGGTATTCATATATATATATAAAAGTATTTAAGTTGTTATATATAAATATTTGTTTTACTTCTGAATTCATAGATATGCCCACTGCAATAAAAATCAGTAGTCTAAGGAAGTGTGAGTGGTATTATATGTAATCTACCATCATTAATGTGCCTTCTTGCCAACAAATAACTCCTTTGTTTTGGTCTTCACTTCAGTTGTCATCTCAAAATTTCATAAACAGTGGAAATAATACAAATGGTAAATATACCTGGTTGCACAGACATAATAAAATATAAAGCTCTCAACAACAAAACTGGGTTTTGATACAAACCAAAACAAAGTCTTCAACATCTGGTGAGTATTACAGTGCATTTACATTAAGCTGTTTTTCAGAGATGAAGAGGTGATCATTAAAGAAATTTTACTGTATCTTTACTATCTTAGTTGCATTCTGGTATTGAAGGGAATACAATGTAGGAAACAAAACTATCATTGTACTCCAATCACGGATATTGTTTTGAAAGTTTTTTTTATTTTATCATTGCAGTAATTTATATATTATATAATCATATCACATCTATGTAGGTTTGTTACCTATCTGTAACTCTGTCTTGCATTTCTAACTGGTGTGCAAATTTTGTCCAGGAAAGAAACATTGATTCAACTATATTTTGCAGGCAGCTAATTTATTTTCATGGCAGATTAAATGCAGGTCAACTCAGTTAAAGTGTTTACTTTGCTTTAAAAAAAAAAGTCTCACAGAAATCTAATTAGATTTCTACAGTTGTGTTACATTTGGGAGCCAAGCAGTTTTAAAAACAGGCTCTTGCAGCTGAGGCCGTCATTTAGTTCAAGGCAGTAATCTTTTTCCTGAAGTTCAGAGATTTTAAAGTTGCTTATTGCACAATGTAAAACAGTTAGTTTGAGTATAAAAAATTAATTTTGGAATCTTATATATTTTTAACTATTTGTATATTATTATTTTTAAGTTAATACGTCTTTAATTATACCTTTGCAAAATTATAACTGCATATTATAATTAAATTCATAATTTTCGGAGCCATATTTCTGAAGACACAAATTATAATCCATTATGAACATTCCATATAAATGTAAACAATGAAATCCAGTTTTAGGTATCTATGTGACTAGCTAATTCAGACGTGTTTTATGCTGAGTTTCTGCAGGTCCTCCTGAAATTTGAAGGATAATCCAATTGTAAATGTTTTCACATAAGGATACCAATGCCTCCGTTTCAGAACCCAGGTTTGAAAATACTCACTTACACTGTCAATTCTTCCTCTTTAAGATTTCCTTCAAAATGAAATAACTGGTTTGTGATAAACAGCTTTATTTATTTATTTACGAAATTACAATCCCTAAAAATGCAAAACAAATAGTGCATCCAATTAATTAACCAGTTAAGGAAGACAGCTGCCCATTCCTGTCATACTAAGGTTTTTGGTTACCAGTGTGCACAATGACTCCTAGCTTGCTTTCAAACTTCTTTGGACAGGAGCTCATCAACTGTTAGTCTCATACATTGTAAAACAGAAGTCTTAAATGGTCATGACTTTACAGGACATTCTCAGGTGATGAAAATAGCTTTTCCATCATTCTAATCTACTGATTTAATGAAGTTCTTCTCTTTAGTAGCACATTGCAAAGCTATTTAGGATAATGAAAACTTCTTCTGTAATTCTAATTTACTTATAAGACTCCTCATTTCAGCAGCTCATTGTCTTGATGAATTGCACAAAAACTGAACATAAAGGACAATGAATTGTCCTTCTGAGATAAACTTTGTAAAATTAATTTTAAGTGAACTCTGAAAAACAGTCTATAACCCCATAATATGTCAGCACTTTCAAGTATTATAGTAACTGGTGCTCTGCATTCTACTGGTATTCTTTTACATTTAAGAATAGAAATAACCATATTAATCAAAGCACTTATTAAATATTTTTGCTATATTTTTATTTGTATATTTTATTTAAATAATAATTAAACCATGGAAAATTCTTATCACAATAGGAAAGCACAGAATATAGCATTACTTACCAAAAAAAAAGAGTTCATGAATATTGTATTAAGCAACTTAAGTTATGTAGTGTTAAAATATTTACAAGGCATTTAAAATCAATTTCTTTGCAGAGATCATTTCACACAATCAGCAAAGTGTTATTTACATAAAAAAATAATGGATGTATGGTCTGGATTTTTTTTTCCCCTTGGGTAGTTAATTTCCATTCCTCCTAACAGCTTTTGGAACAAAAATGAGTCATGATTCAGCAGAAAATACATCTCATGATCCTTATCATGATTATAACAATCTGCTAGTATTGTCTTTTTTACCGTTTTTAGCTTGTAAAAAAAATTTACACATTGATCTAGATATACTAGAAAAAAAAAAAGATGTTTTGTAATTGTTTGCAGCTTATAATCATAACATAAATTATACAAAAAGGTACAACTTTCAAGTATTCAAAACCTTAATATCTGTAATGCAGTGTTGATAAGGTTGAGAGAATCTATAATTTCTACATCTTGTCCTTTAAAAATCTACTTCTACATGTACCTAAAAGCCCCACTGATTTGGAGCAAAATGGAAAATGTAAGTGGAAATTAGTTTACTACTTTTGCTGATAAGTAAAAGACATTTTTCTCTAAATATGTGTCAATTTGGAATAAGCACCTAGATTTGTATTTCATGCTGAAAGTGATGAATCCATTATTTTCCAAAGCATGTCCACATTACCACTCTCTAAGTCTTGTTGAATGAATTGAGAAATGGTAAGTCTGGTGCTCCTGTAGTGGAATTGTTTGATTTTTTTTTAACCTACCTTTATTTAAGAAAACAAAATAATTTAAGCTCTTCAGTCTTGGTTTCTTTGGATTCTTTTTGGTGGGTTTCCTTTTTTTTTTTTTTTTTTTTTTTGTAAAACTAATAAAATCAGGAGACTCTGGTGAGATCTAGCGGCAAGTAGTTTGATGTCCTCAGCAGGACACCAAAAGTCAGAAGTAGTGCTGTAAATTCAGTGTGGGGCTTCGACACTGTGCTAAGTGTGGCCTGAATCTCTGGGGCTTCCCTTTGATGAAAGTGCAGTATATTAACTGGAAAAGCATTCACTTTTATTTGTCTGTACTGTCTGCGACAGCAATATCGCCTCATTTAGGCTAGTTCAACATGAAAATGCACAGAGAAGCAATCTGTTACAAATTAGCACAGCTCTCCTTTCATTTTACTAGCTAGTAATTGGAAGGGGTTACAAAAGTGTAATTTATCAGATTATGTGTGTTTATCTTTTTGTGGGGACAGCATGCCTTTGGTGAATTTTCCTACACACCCTGAGGGAATAATCTTTCCTTGATGTCCATTAGATCTGAAAGAAAACAATGACGCCTGGAAATATAGGAGTATAATTTGTTGGGTTTGAGAAGGAACAGTTTCCCAGACATCTAAAATGGTATTAATGACTTTATTAGAACCTTACCGTTCCTTGGAAATGCTTTTGCTCTCTCGTTTCCAAATGGTCTTGAAGTCACTGCAGAATTCATACCACACCATGAAAATGTAGTTTGGTGTAATCTCCTTCTCACCAGGCTTTGGCTTTAGCCCAAAGTATCCCACTGTTTCTTCAAAGCTACATGGGAGGGGGAAATCAGAAAAAAAACCCCAACTGTCAACACATAAGCCCACTGGGGAAACAAGTTTCTCTGAGGGCTGGTTGCTTATTCAGTAGTCAAGTCTAGTAATTACTCTAACTTCCCTTTAGCCTTGGAAATGATAGCAGCAATTCATGTTGAGATATAACTA
The DNA here is from genome assembly GCA_024611195.1 of Ceyx melanurus. Classification (NCBI taxonomy): domain Eukaryota; kingdom Metazoa; phylum Chordata; class Aves; order Coraciiformes; family Alcedinidae; genus Ceyx; species Ceyx melanurus. The sequence continues at coordinate 88,484 of JANHGL010001316.1, forward strand.
ACCTTCAAACACCTACCTCACTCCCAGGAGGAAAACTTAAAGATGCATGAGGCATCATAGAGATATGTGTCACAGGCAAATCACAGGCATTAGATTTTAATGAGAAAAACATAACTTCTTGCTTTTCAGGAACAGCTATTACCTCTATCTCTTTTATTTTGTTCTGCAACACTCCATGAAGATCTTATTCTCACATTTGTCTTTACTGAAGCACTATGGAAGAGGCACATACCAAGTCAGGAAAATATCTTCACACTTGGTAAAAATAACCTTCAAGTATTTAGGGATAATTGGGAGTAGCAACAAAAAAAGCCATAGACAGTGTTGTTAGTAAGTTTGCAAAGTTTTACTGAAAGTAAAACTCTCCTTCCACATATGCCAATAAGCAGATTTTATGAAAATACATTTGCAATATTTTAATGCTTTTTTAAATTTTATAATGTTGTTCCTGAATTGCTATCAGCTGGATATTTTCAAAATAGTCTTTTATTATATATAATTCTGATATTTTAACCGATTGTTCATCTTCAACCTCTGAGATATTACTTTGTATAGATGGAATGATTCACATTGTTAGGTACCTACATAAAACAACAAAAGCATGTCTGCTGTTGTAAATTGAATCCCTTTTCTCTGCAAAGTAGATGTACAATCCTGGAAGATTTCTTGATACTTACTAAAAATAATGCTAAAAAGGTAACAACATATTTCCAAAATAACTATTTTTTTCCTTGAAATATGGATTATATTTAAACAAAAGGAAGTTATATTCTTCTTCTTTAGAGTTGCCAGTAAGTCCTAAATCTAAAACAGGCAGAGTAAGTATTTTATACACTTGTAAGGAGTCCCCAACTCTTCAAAAGAGGTTACCTGAACAAGAAATGCAGCTTCAGCAAACATTTCTTTCTTAAATTATACTTGCATTTGCATAACCCACATTGCATGATTTCATATAGAATTGCCAAGGTTAGGGTAAAGTTTTCTTTGCATTAGGTTGAGATTCAAACTTTTTTGAAATTAAAAAAAAAATAGAGAACTTACCCCCATAAAATTAAAGGAATATGTACTCCAACTGCTTCACAAAGTAAAGAAGTTTGGATTTTAGCCCCATGAGCCAATATGCTCTGGGGTTTTTTTTTAATACTTTAAAGATGGACATAGCATATAGGACATGATGAGGCAGAAACAGCAAGACCAGAAACTCTCTTGTCAGTTTTGCTTCATGTAACAGCAGCTGCAGAAACCATGATCTCTTCTTCCTAACAGAACCCTTCTCCATCCCAACTGTGGCTGGTACAGTTGCCTCTGCATGTTCTAGGATTTTGAATTCCTGCACACCCACTCTGCCTTCATCCTGACAGCTACTCCTCATCCCCTCTGCATGTTTCATCTTCAGCTCTTCACCCAGTAGCACTGTTTTGCTTTCACCCAGCTTCATCTAGCTTCCTGGGCTGCTTTCTGCCTTTCAGAAGTAACAGATCCTTTTTAGCAGTAATTTAAAATGCTGAATGTTTAGCTAGTAATTGAAAAACTTCAAACTCTGCATCAGGCAACCAACTCTAGGTCAATTGCAAATTAAGTGTAACCTCCATATTCTGGAGTATTGACTCTGCTCCAGAAAGGTTACAAAGCAGGTAGAATATGAAAGAGCCTGTGCCACAAAAGGTGGGTTTGCAGCTAGGTAGAAATGAAGCAAGGCAGTCAACTAGCCTTGACAAAGGAAATTAAGAGGTAAACCTCCAATTTATGTTGACCAATAGTTCAGCCATTTTAGGAAACTTCTTCAAGCAAATGGAAACAGTTCACTTAATACTTGAACAGCATTTGGGAGGTGCTCTTCTCTCTTTTCCTGACTGTTTAGGAAGAATAACCTAGGTGTCTCAGTTAGGTGAAGTGATTCTGGGCTTAGAAAAGTAACATAAGGCCACACACTGGCCTTTAGTAACCATGAAGAAACAAGTATTGATAAGAACTTAAAAGTTAATTTATATAGTTGATTTATGGCATTAACATAGCTAACACGCACAAAGTTAGAGGCGACAGGTCCTTCACTCTCACAAAGTTATAATTTCGTAAACAAAATTTACGAATACTAACTTAATAAAATTTTATTATCTCCAAATTAGTTTATCGTACTTCTTCCCCCATATTGCCTCATTTCACCTAAGTAAGGTATGGATATTGAGGAAATAAAAACAATAGGATTCACTGCTTTCTTAGTATGCCACAATCAATAGCTTAAGAGCTGAAAGTGTTCCATGATGACAAAATTTTTTATTATATCAAGTAGTTAATAATTTAATAAATATTCTGTAACAGTCCTATTCAGTGCAATCTTGACAGTAATTAAAATTTAACCCACAGTACACTGTTTGACTAAAAATTCAACTGAACTTTTTCCCGTAAGACTACATATGAAAGCATATTAGTTCTTTGAAATACAGTTCCTTTTTCTTATTTAATGTGATACATAAGATCAGTAACAACTTTGACCAAAATAAACTGCTAGAAAATACTAGCCTTACCATTTTTGTGCATTTTCCAAACGTCTCTCTTCTTTTTTACGTTCCTCTTTAGCTGCCAATGAAAAAATTTCAAAGGTATAAATTACTTCCTTACTGTTTTAGTGGTCTCACAGATTAAACACCTTTGACATTCAAAATTGGATACACTGTATACTAAATATAATAAAAATTACAAACATTTGCTAATTTTCAATTTTTATTTATTTCTTATAGCTGAATGAATGCTTCTAAGGTACCAATAAAGTGTATTGGATTTGTAAAGTAATTTTAAATCCATATTGTAATATATAGTGGTACACATTAATCTGAACAAAAAACTAAGTTATTAAACTGGACTTTTACAATTTAAAAAGAACATTGTTGTGTATGTTTCTTTATTGTTGCAGACCAGAACTTACAAAGTTAAAATTGTTTTAGCAGTGCATATAATTGGAACTTCTATTGGAATTGAACAGGTACCAAATACAGTTAACACCAACTGTTCCATATAGCTATCACATTTTGTTCAGGAAGCTGGAAAGTGAAAACACATGTACTAAGTTTTAAATGTGTGGTATGTACATGATTTTTTTGAAAAAGCAGCCAAGTGTTTGAAATATGGTTAGTGAATCTGAGTCCTTCTGTTACAGAATGCTCACACAAACTACTTAAAAGGATTTGATTTTCAAAGGATGGTCATTCTCTACTATTGACAATTTTTTTCTGAGCTGGATACTCAAGCAAAAACACAACTTTTTTGACAAAATGTTTATCAGTTCTTCTTAGTATTAATTTTTCTTCAACAACTTTATCTGCAGCAGAATATCAGATATTAAAACAATACTAATGTAGAAAAAAATATTCATTTTCCACATTAGAATAATCCTTTAAGTGCAAATGTTAATATAAAAATTCAAACACTTCTTTATACAAAGATGAAGAGCTGTATCTTTTTGTTACTCCGTCTATCGTATTGTACTCACTGCTTGACATACAGTTACAAACTTGAATTCACAGAAAAGAATTCTAAGAGATTGATCTAAAGATTCCATTTCATTATAAGACCATCAACACAGAGTTTTGCACTAATCAAGTTAAAAATAATTTGAAGTCTGGATTACTTCAGAATCATAGATTCATAGAATGGCCTAGGTTGGAAAGGACCTTTGAGATCATCTAATCCAACCTCCCTGTCATGGGCAGGGATGCCTCTCAACTAGACCAGGCTACACAAGGCTCTGCCCAGCCTGGCCTTGAACACCTCCAGGGAGGGGGCTGCCACCACATCTCTAGACAATTTATTCCAAAGTCTTGCCACTCTCGTACTGAAGAATTTATTCCTAATCTAATCTAAATCTATTCTCCTTCAAGTTAAACCCATTTCCCCTTGTCCTATCAGTCAAAACCCTTGTAAAAAGTCCCTCCCCAGCCTTCCTGTAGGTTCCCTTCAGGTATTGGAATTACAGTTATTAGGTCCACCCAAAGTCTTCTCTTTTCAAGACTGAACAATCCCAGTTCCCGTAGCCTGTCCTCGTAGCAAAGGTGCTCCAGGCCCCGGATCATCCTTGTGACCCTCCTCTGAACATGCTCCAACAGATCTATGTCCTTCTTACGGTGGGGTCACCAGAACTGGATGCAGTATTCAAGGTGGGGTCTCACCAGAGCAGAGTAAAAGGGGAGAATCACCTCTCTTGACCTGCTGGCTATGCTTCTCTTGTTACATCCCAGGGTGCAGTTGGCCTTCTGGGCTGCAGAAGTGCATTGCCGGTTTATGGTGAGCTTCTCATCTACCAACACCCCCAAATCCTTCTCTTCAGGGCTATTCTCAATCCACTCTGTGCCCAGCTCTTTCATTTTATATAATTAAAAGTAGAACACATAGCTTGGAATTCTGATGGTTCATCATGATACAAAATTAATTGCATATAGAAAAACAAAGACAGTTAAAAACTGAACTGTCTATAAAATGGTATACTTTATGGTTACATTTAGAATTTTATTTCTGTTATTATGGAGATGAAAAATTGTTAAGTAAATTTCCCAACATAGCTACATTCATAGTTATGACAGAAATTTAATATCCTCAGGTCCCTGCACATGAACAAGAATGCAGTAACTAGCAAGGGTAATATGCTGATACATTTCAGGTAGTAATACCTGACTTACTGCTTTTTAAATTTGTAAGAACAGGATAAGAAAAGTTAATGGAAATAAATTTTCATTTGAAAGTAGAAAAAAGGTGTGACTTTTAGGAAGGAACACACAAAGTTTACATTAATATAACAGTTTGTGTGCTTTTGTTTACCAATATAAGGGAAGAGGAAGAAGGGAAGAAAAGAACTGTATGACAAACAGTATGTTGCATATTTTTAACTATGTATGCCAAAGAATTATTTAAAAGTACTTGTTTGGAATGCAGATGTTGAGATATCCTTAGAAAACAAATGACCAATGTGTAACAAATTCTAAGCAAACAGGAATCACAAATGCTATATAATGTGTAAGACAAGAAATCAGACCAATCCTCTAATCTTCCATACAATATCTAAGTCATCTTACATTAAGAATTTTTAATATCCTTCTCTTTTTGTCCTCCTTCACAACCTGCAGTAGCCAACACTATCAATGTTGTCAGTAAAGGTTTCCATGAAAAACTGGATTTTCCTCAGAGTACTTTAAGCCCCATAGCAAAGATATCTCATCTTAATTAGTGGAATTAATAAACAAAATTAAATTATATCAATTAAATTATTTTTATATCTATGGCAACACCACACTCACTACCACAGAATATTATTTTTTCTGGTGAGATCATTTAATCTTTAATCCTTAGACTATGTGCTTGATTTCAGTTTCTTTAAATTAAGAATGTAGTATCAGCCATATCAGATTGGCACAGGCATTCACCTAGTGTAACATCCTGTCTCTGGAAGACAATGAAACAGGTGCTCAGAGTTAAGGACCAGAACAAATGAACAATTCTTCCCTTTAGTGTTCTCTCTGCCTCTGATGTTCTGTAGTTCATACAAAACGCTTCCTGCACCGAATGTCATTTCAGTGTAATTCGCAATGGAGTCACTTCCAGGATCTTGCTTATTCTCCATTTAAGTTTTTAGGGTTTCACAAACTGCCGTGCCAAGTGTCCTATAATATAACTACATGTAGCACGTTGTAGATTTTTGGAAACGGACTCCTGATATAATGATCTATTTCTTCTTTTGCAGAAAAACATGACTTCAGTGAACATAGAAGTACAGTGGCTATTTGCATTAGTTTTTTGATCAGGATGCTTCTGAAGCTAATTTCCTCACTGTCCCCATTTGTTGAGCATTGATTTGGTTTGCAGAAAAGTTTTGGTTCTTTCAAATTGATTTTCATTAGGAGGAAACTAAACAGGAAGCTCCACAGGAAATACACTCAAATACTTTAGAGGGACAAAAGGACCAAAATAATATTTGAACCTTCAGTTTTGAATCACATGAGGTGGAGTTTTTCACCTCATATTAAATCTAACTCAAAGCTTACATCTCTATTGTAAACACACTGGCCTCAGCTTCTGCTGCTTTAATCTCCTTATCAAATCCTACTCTACAAAGTTATTCCATAATGTAGTCATAGATAATCCATATTACATGTATACAGATTATTGTATATGGCTTTTCCCATAAGCTGCATTTGGTATAGTGATACCCTTATGTCTGGCCTTGAAGTCGTAAGGCTTGACTAACCAGTCATTTGAAAATGACAGGGAATTGTCAAATGTTGAAGTTGGCTGCCTGGTCATATATCTAAGTGCAAGTTCTTAATGGGCTTTACGGTTTGGATTAGTCCATAGCCTGAATAAAGCATCACATCCTGTTTTATGAAAAACAGACAATCTTAATCAATGTATCTTCTTTGCATATAGACATGAAAGCCAGGATCAATTAAGAACTTCTGTGGCTTTCTACAGAGAAAAGTTTTGAAAGGAAACCAAATATTTACAAATTATTTAGTGTTAATTTTCCGTAAGAATAATCTTTTGCAATACAGACAGCTATAAACTCTGAAGACCAGCCACTAGTCTTATCTTGCCATCTGTATCTACCTCAAAGAGTAAGTGAATAAACTGACTATGATCTTAGGAATTTGTTTTATGGTATTTCTGGTGATTTCCTTTTACTGAAATGCAAATGTAAGCATTTGAAGAGTCATAATCCTGTTGAAACATTTAAAACCCAAACCAAACCAAAACACCTTATTTCTTCTACTTATTCTACTTGCAGAGGATGGAACATCCTGACAAACACTAGCAGCTTCCAGTTAGAATCATAGAATCACAGAATTGTTTCAGTTGGAAGAGACCTTAAAGATCACCAAGCCCCATGGTAATCCAGCAGTGCCAGTTCACCATTAAACCATGTCCATATGTATCTCATCTACCATGTCCTTTAAATACTTCCATGGGCACAACAGAATGTTACAGCTGAGCAAAGACCTCTTAATGCATCAGACTACTATGAAACAGTTCCCCAAAGAACAAAGGAAAGAAAAAGAAATTGGATACTAGCGTAGAATGAAAAGTTGGAAAAGATCAGTATCTAATAGAGGAAAGCACAGAATGATGAAACTACTTGCTCCAAGAGAGAAGGACAAAGAAGGAAAATGGGTACACAACTGCACAACAATCTCTGTTACTTCTGCCTCTCTAGTGAAAGAACACTTACTGAGTCAGACTGAATACATTTTCTGGCATTTATTTCTGCCCTTAAAAATATAAATGCAAGATATATGTAAAATATAAATGTAAGAAGGGTAAGTCACACAGTTCTACCAATCTAATTGTACACATTACATCTGTTTTCAGTATCTTTCAATTCTGAAAATAGTACAATCTATTGCACAGCTTTTTGTAAGTGTTATAAGTACTCTGGAGCAATGACAATCTTAGAAATTATGAGAGTTCTCAGCAGTTAGGATGGAACTCTTAGTTCTTTATTCCAAGTCTGAGTTCATGTGGTTCAAAAATATATGTTTCAACTTTTAGAGACTACTCAATAATATTGTAATTTCAGTCATTTACACTTTTAATTTTAACTATTGAATAGGTGTTCTTAAAAGATTTTACCAAATTAGAGTTTCAAAAATTCTAAAGGAGGTGTGAACCCTGTTCTAGGAAGAAATATTATCAAGAAAATCTCTCTATCTAGAGCTATACAGAAAACATAAATTTTCCGATATTTCTATGTCATTATAGTGAGTTACTTTTAACATAACTGTAACTTCTGAAAAATAATATTATTTTTAAGTTAGCTACATACAAAAGAATTCTTATTACTTAAGAACTGACTTGCTAAATAACCATAGCAAATGGGAGAATACATACAGTGCAAAACATTTTTCATTTTATTTTGTTTGTATATTGTATTGAATTTTGAACTTGAAAAATATGACTGGAAATTATTTCATGTTTCAAATTGGTAGGCTTTATGAACTCATGGAATTCAACAGACAACCTGAAAATTACATGTACGTATTTCATTGTATATCCAACAGATTTATATTCCAGTATATTAGAATGCAAAAAATCCCCCAAAGAAATGATCCCATGCTCATCAAGAGATCTTTTTTTCTGTAGTAGCAGTTAAGCATGAAGGTTTGGGAATAATGGAATCAATGAATCTTGGCATACTGGGGATCAGTCTTTTAGAGTCAGTTCCCAGATGGATTCATTAATGTTTAATTAAGGGTTAAGTTCATGATACAGCCTTTCTCTTCCTGGAAGGCTAACAGGGTCACCCTTGTCTATTTAGACACATATTTTTATTGAGATTTTAGAAGCTTAATATCTTAAGATCTCTAAATCTGTAACATTTGGTCAAAATCGGCCAATGCATTAACAATTATTGGCAGGGGACCAATCAACAGGCAGTGTGATCACATAAGCCTTGTTTCCTTTACCTCTTCCCTAAAATAGAATATACCACATTTTTGACATGGGATTTGGATATAGCTCTTTTTCTTTTTCTTTTTTAACATGGTTTCAATACTGATCTAGACACCTTAAAACCTTTCAAAACAATCTTCAGAACACATGCTGCCAAGAGGTCTCAGTCATGCTCCCCCGAGACAGTCCTTAAAAGTTTATTTTCCTTTGCAGTGGTACAAAAAAATTGTTTTTAACCAAGAAACCCACATCTAATGATGAAAATGTACTAATATTTCTATCATAAAAGCATCTCTGTGTAGTTTTGGAAAGCTGCTTAACTGTCAAGCTGCTTAACAAACAATTTTCCCCACACAAAATCAGGAATATTAGTTACCAACCTTTATCTTAGATAATGGGCAATGACAAATTAAATAACATTTACCATACAGATTTTTTTTAATTTTATAAAAGATTACATATTTTTAGTTTTATCAGACCATAATAAATTGTGAACATTTGTACACACACAGAAGCATGCAGCACCAGGGGAACACACTCAAGTAACACATTCAAGAAAGTGCTTATTATCATAGGTAATAAAAAACCAAGGAAATGATCTTTTCTTTAAAAAGTGATAATGCTGTCTATAAACGTGCCAGAAAAAGCATTGAAGGTCTTTTTACCAGAACATTAGAACTAACTACACAGAAAAAAATACAAACTCTGTTTATTTGCTTAAAATTCTATATTTCTTAAAATATATGTTTCTTAGTATGATGCTTCTATTGTATTCTATAAGAGTAGATGTAAATATTAAAGCTTTTATTCAGCTTCTACACAGAGGTAATTGCTTCACTAAAATATTACTCTTACTTTCCTGTGTTCTGGAGTTTTTAATTTCAAAGCAATATTTAGCATTACTTTCTGTTTTTATTTATTTAAATTAAATTATTTGAAATGTATTCTGTTAAAGTGCAATCAAGGCATTAATCTCTCATTCTCTCACACATGGTTCCAGAGTATAAATATTTTTAAAAGTCTATTAGTACTTAAACACTAAAGAAATATAATTTCTTTTTAATAAACTCTTATAATGTTGTAATAATTGGAATTAGACCAAATTCCAATATTAATCTTTGAGATGACTAAAAGTATCTAAACAGTTTATGGAATTGAAAAATTAGTTCTAATCCTTTCAAACAGAACAAGGTTAAGTCCAATTTGTTCTGTGTTTGGGAAAACTAACTCTTGAGATTACATGTAACTACAATCTCCTGTTGTAAGCAGAAATAAAAATGTCAAGGATCAGCACATTTTTATATCAAGGACAACACTTTAAAGTAGTTGAAGGATTATTAAAACCAGTAAGAAGCAGGAGCTCTCTCAAAAACATGTGAAGGACATAAAAAGTTAATTCAATGTTGAACTAACAGCTAATCTGGTGGGTAAATAATTAATAATTATAGAATCACAAAATAATTTCAGAAAAGCTGGTGAAATTTGTGGCTTGAAAACTTTTAGGAAAAGAGCCATAGCATTGCCTCCTCCTGTGGAATGATAGCAAAGATTTATGAAGCTAAAGTAATTTCTGGTGATTGAGCTCAGTCAAGATTGGCTTCACATCATCAGCTAAAGTACAGCAACACATGATGTGTAGTGGCCCCACATGTTTGAACACATTAGGACATGCTCTTGTAGGTGATCCAAAGGCTGGGGGGTAGGGAGTTAAAAGCTGCTGCTTTGTTTTCCATATAATTTTCCCCTCATTAGGGTATACTCCTCCTGCAAAGTAAGCCACTTCTGGTGGTCGGAGCAAAGTCTCATTGTAAATGCACAGCAGGATAGTGGCAAAGCTGAGATTAATTCTCCATAGATTTATATAGACCTTTCTCACTGTTGATTGCTTGTACTTTTTCAAAGGTGCGTATGTTGCCTTTTTTTATTGCTGGTTACTGACTTTATTCCAGCATATGGTGGTTGGCGCCATGACACAAAGCGAACATTTTATACTAGAATTAAAGTGGATATTTGACAGTTTCTGTCAGAAAGTTCAGAGCAAAGAATTTGTGAGACAAGATTTATTGCATATTTTATATGGGACACATCTGTTTCTTTGCTATGTTTCTGTTTAAATAAAAAAAATAGCAATGAAGGTTCTTTAAGAAACAAAGACTGTCAATAAAAAGCATGAACAGAAAAATACATTATTGAGAATGAATTTAATCATTCTGACCTTCTAAAAATGTGCTGCTTGGAAGTATGGTAGTCATCTTCCACCTTTGTGTTCAGCCACATAGGTTGGAGGAGGAGAATTTCATGACAAAACTGATTCTCAAATACACAGCTACTATATTTAAGAGTAAATCAAATAAAAATTAAAATAAAATCTAAGTATTGATATTGTAGATTCACATTTAAAAGTAAGGTGAAATCTTAAGGTAGATTTGGCTATTATATTTTTCTTTAACATCTTAGTGATGTGAAATATGCCAAATGAACACTCCTTGTTTTCAAATTTACTTTTAAATCAAGTATTACGAAGTATAAACTTCTCCACATTTATCTATTAACATCACTGAATCTGATAAAATTTGGCCTCTAAGGTTCAATGTTTCAGTCTTCATCATACATCAATCAAAACTGACTTTGGAGAAAACTTAGCAGGTTGTTGCTTAAGAAAATGTATGCCTTACACAAGAGAGAAAATTCTTTCAATAAAACTGAATTTTAAACAATAATACTCCTGCTTATAAAGATTCATATTTAGTATGAAACTCTAAGGTTCAGATTAAGAAATATGAAATTTAAATAGGTGGAATTAAACAAGAAAAAACAAGTAGAAAATAAAGAAATTATATTGTTCAACCCCACATATGTCCTTATGAAAAAGCATGCGTGTCTTATTTAACTTCTTAAAAAAACACATCAACAGCAAAATCACCTCAATTGGACTACATACTACACAAGTAGTTATGATAGACTGTTAAAAAAGATACCATTATATAGGCTTAATAAGTTCCCAAACAAAACTACAGTTATTTCTTCTATGATATCACAAATATTTCTCAAATTATTTCCTACTACCTATGTATTTAATTCTTGTTTTTAACTCCAAGTTCCTCTACAACTCCTTCAACTTATATAGCTACTATGATTTGAAACAAAATGCAAAAAAGAGGTTAACTTGGACCTGTAATAATTTGCCTTCTTGTCACAAAGTATTGGATACTAATTTCAAAAAGTATATAGTTTGGATTATTTTAATCAATGTTTTTACAACAAACAACAAACTGCATTGAAGTACAAGACATATTTTTACTGACTATAACTTCTTTATGAAAAACACATAGAATAATATATTTTGTTAATGACTCTCAATTTCTAAACAAAATCACTACTATTCTCCTTATGGGAAAGGATGATAGGAAAAGTAAAGCATGTGTGACACATTACTCAGACCATACAATTCATTCCTAAAAAGCACCCAGATAGTACCATGATGAGAGCAATGAGTGTATACAAAAGAAAAAAAATTAATACTAATTTAAGACTAGGAACAACAATATTTTTATTATTGCATCTACCTGAGCTGTGTTTGTTGGGTTTTTTTAATAACTTGCTTATTTTTGTTGACGTCTATGCTGGGAGTATCTGATTTCCTTCCCCACCCCAGGATGTAAGCATTCTTACATGTTCATTTTTATCCTCATGTAAAAGAAAGCAAGAGAATATAGGAATTACATAACAGGACCAGGGACTGTGAGTGCAGCAGCTAAGCCCATGAGTGTAGACTTTCTGCTCACTCTACCTCTGGGCCTGTATTATTACCATATTTTTTTATGTGGCACCTCCTATTAATTGGAAAGAGCTTTTACTCAGTAATTATAGCAGGTCCATGAAAAGGCAGGCAGAATCATAGAAACATTTCAGTCGAAAAATCATTGAGTCCAAACAACCCAACACTACCAATCCCACTTCTAAATGATGTCCCTAAGCACTTCATGTCTTTTAAATACCTCCAGAGGTGGTGACTCCACCACCTCCCAGGGTGGCCTGTTCCATTGCTTACTAATCCTTCTGGTGAAGTTTTTCCTAACAGCCAATCTAAACCTTCTCTGGCACGACTTGAGGCCATTTCCTCTTGTCCTATCACTTGTTAACTAGGAGAAGAGACAAACTCCCATCCCCTACAACCTCCTTTCAGGTAGCTGTAGAGTTTCCCCTGAGCCTATATTTTTTCCAGGATAAACAGACCCAGTTCCCTCAGCCATTCCACATAGTAGTTCTCTAGACACTTCACCAGTATTATTGCACTTCTTTAGACATCCTGCAGCAACTCAATGTCTTTCATGTAGTGAGGGGCCCAAAGATGAACCCAGAATTTGAGCTGTGGCTTCACCAGTGTGAAGTACAGGGTCATAATCACTAGTCCTGCTGGCCACACTGTTTCTGATACAAGCCAGGATGTGCCACATTGTCACACAGAAGAATACAAATATATGGCAATTCAAATGAAATCTTAAAATGTGGAGGCAATACCAACTGATGAATTATTAGTAGAAGAGTTATATATAACAGCAGTCATAGTTGAAGGTTTTTTTACTACCATTTTGATTCAATATTTTCTATTAAAAACCATAAAAACTATTTTTGCAAATGTGAATTAACACAAATCATAAAAATAAAATGTGTATCTTTAATCCATTAAAACAAGAAAGTCCTGAATGGACTTAAAAAAACATAAGCAGAGTAAAAGCAGAAATATACTTTGGAATTTTATGCACTTGCTTGTATAATGGCAGAATATTCTTTACATAAAATATGTAATAGGACAACTTATTTAATTTTTTCAAACATTGTAAATGTTTGAAAAAATTTGTTTTTTTTTTTTAATTTGAAAAGACATTTTAAATCTTGATACTAGTTACTTCATTCACATCAAAACTAAAAAAAAATAATTATCAAACTGCTTTAAAAGGAAAAATGACTGGCATTTAAAAGGAAGGCAAGTCAAAGTTCCACTACCATTGTTTCAAACATATTATGTAGAGTCAACTCTCTAAGCCTGGGGATTCTCTGTCTTAGGAACTACCCAATTACATATAAGTAAAGAATCCCTGATGTAGAAAGCTTAAATAATCTTAAATGTAAATATCCTTTTCCAACTTTCATTCAAATCTTAAGTCAATGCTGGGTCAGCCTTTTGTGCAAAACTCACGGTAAGGAAACACATCATAAACATTTACTGATAAACTGTACTGATAACTATAGATAATAAAACCAAATACATTTTACAGAACAGTTTGGGTTTTTTTCCTATTTAACATTATATTCTTTAATGTTTAAGGTTTTTTGTTTGGTAACAGAAGTTACACTGTGGTATCTAGTTAGCTACACCTGCCTGTCCTAGGGTACTAGGATTCTCTCTGATACCATGCTCTTTTCCTGAGATGGAAACATTTTGTGGAGATAAGTTTCAGATTGCAAGGCATTCTTAAGATGAAACGAGTTTATATACATGGTTTGCACAAAAAGTTATATCTTAAAATATGCTATAAAGTAGCTGAAAATAAGTCCTTTAAGAAATAATTTTTAGATACTTTCAAAATAGCTGACGAGAAAGTTTAGATAGCTGGAAAAATCCCAATGCTAAAAGGTTTGAATTGATTTAAATACCATGAAAGAAGTACTGTTCCAATCAATTCTACACATCCATCTTTTAAGAGAAGTAAAACTATTGACTTCTACACCTTTGTCAAGTGTTCACAAAGCAGCACCATAAAGGATTTTTTCAGGAAAAATGTACATTTAAAAATATCTTGTCCTGGCCCCTGAAGTATTTATTTAGAACAAAGATATCACAGAATAAGTTTCAGCAGAAGTTGAATGATAATGTTAAATCAGACTTTTACATTCAGAAGTCTGCCTTTTATCACAGCAATAATATTACAACGCTGTATCATCCATATGTTTTTACTCTCTCATTATCCAGTTTTGAGAGCTTAGTAGCAAATTGGTGCTTCAAGTTTCTGAGAATTGCCCTATAAACATTGTGATCACTATTTTTTTCTCAAAACAAACGATTCTGTACATCCTGTTCAGTAACTTTGGTGTCAAATTTAGTAATCAGAAGGAAGCTTCTTTTAGAGAAAAATAAAAGATAAATATTTCCTGTTTGGCCTACAGGTTTTACCTGTTATCATTACTTAAAAAAGGCAAACACAGTTTACACCATAATAGAACCTAATCCAGAGTGGTACAATTTCCTCCTGAAATTTGCAGCATCTAGTGTTTTTAACAATCATGACCAAAAGCATAAAACCAGGAAACTATGCACAGGCACAAAACATAATTGATAAAAATTACTGACATACCTAAATCATTAAGTCTATACAGAAATTGTACATGAATGCCTATCAGATTAAGTATGCTATTGTCCTAATCCAGTTGCATTATGGTAGCAGTGAAGAGCATTTCCAAGCTTAAATACCAAAAAGTATGGTGTGAAATTACAACTACAGAGGACAAACATATGTTGAGAGTGACCAATATGATGGTAAGTATTAATGTCTTTTGAAAGCAAGTGTGTTGGGACCTTTCATTATTTATTAAGTGCATTAATCTCTTCTATCCAATCCTTTCCAATTCTTGATTCTTCTCTTTCCTTGCAATAATATATCCATATATGTAAACCATTGCTCATATTTAATCTAAAGTAATGAATCAGTGAGCATCTTGGTTTCCTGCCAAGGAAAGCTTTGATAGGGATTTAAATTCTATTAGTTCACTGGCTGAGTATCAGCACAAATAGGGTAAACCAAGGATGTCAATAGCGGAGCAAATGCAGATAAACTGCATGTTAGAGGAGTTGACTGTGGTACAGAGAATAACGACATCAGGATATAAGCAGATAAACAGTCAATAATGCAAGAAATGCATAAGAATACTGTAAAGAAGAAAAAAAGCAGCTGGACTGAAAGAATAGCATGATAGGATATGTGTGAAAAAAACCAAGATATATAGCCCACGGTTCTGTTTAGCTATATGCCTATGATACAGGTACTGGAAGAAATCCAGTGGAACTGAACAGAAAACAAAGTTCTGAGAAAATATTAGACTGCGGACAGATAATAATGGTTATACTACAGCTATCAGTAATTCTAGGTATAGGTTTTCTAGCTATCACATAAATAATTTTTTTTTTAATTAAATCAAGGTTATCAACACTAATGTTCATCATGTCACTCAGTTGATACTGATAGGAAATCCTTGTCTATCATGAAATGCCACTGACTTTGCAGCAGCCACGATAACACAATCAAATTGAAAAGAACCTGGAAAGAACTATTGTCTCCAAAAGATTCTTTTAAGAAAATATGATGTTGTATTTTTAATTACAAATCCTTCTAAATTATATTCATATAACACATTATAATGGAGTGTAATCCTCCAGTTTTTATAGTAAGTCATGATATAGTGGAACTGATTGTAACAAACTGATGTACATCTGTTTCAAAAATAATCACTTGAAAGTTTCCTGAAAAGTCATAGTTTTAATTAACATAAATTTTTAGGACTTTGATGCTGCTAATTCTTAAGGTAGTGTAGGAGGAAACATTCATTTCAGAGTAAATTCTTGTTCTTTGAATCAGCTCACTGTCAATATTGCATTACTTAGAGGCATATGGATGCAATCACATTCCAGGACACCTTATTTGGTGTCTTATGGACAGAGGCTATTGTCTAACTATACAGTCTCAGAGTACCAGAGCAATAAGGTTCTGTGCTTTGTAGACTCATGCCAATGTATGTAAATCACTCTTTCATGTGTTTAAATACAACAATCTTTGAGTGATGAAAACAGTTATGACTGTCACAAACAGTTTGAAAGATTAAAGTAATTCTGCTGTTGGCATATAAAACAGGGTTCCAGATCTAAACACATACTTTGCCTGGTTTCTAATGTCATTGCTGGGAAGGGTAAAAAATTTTTAAGCAAACATTATCACTGCAAGAAAGTATGATATATTTTTCATGTTTGACACTGGACATAAATATCCTCCCACACTGTTTAATGTGAGAACTGCATATGTGTGGCAGAGATAATAAAACATCTCAGTGAAAACAAATGGGAAAAAAAAAAAGTTATGATAAATAGAACAGAAAATAAAGCTTTGAAGTTAAAAGTCTTCATATTTGTACAGTTTATTCACAAAATGATCAATCAATGGATATACCAGACATTTTTTGGAAAAGTTGCACATCCAGACACGCTCAGTCCAGTAGGTTCCTCCAGAGAATTGATAACTTCCTAACGCAGGTGTTGGAGGAGCCGACAAGGAGAGGAGTGATGCTGGACCTTGTACTGACCAACAAAGAGGGACTGGTTGAGGATGTGAAGGTAGGAGG